>SNQJ01S0106408.1:17041-28242 GCA_010110895.2 Picea sitchensis | reverse complement strand
AAATAAATAATGTCCCGATCATCTCCAACGCGACATTGTTTCCAACCTTCCACATGAATATCCAAATGCACAACTTGGTAACATAAATCAACCATTCATAATAAAATAGGTTGGCCAAATTATGTGAATGCATGAGCTTCCTCGTGCCTGATGGTATACTTGTGTCCAAAATAGCACAACTAACGTATATGCAGACAAAAATAGTAATCAAGGAAGTTCTTGCAATGAAACTGGTAAAGCCCTCGGCTTCTAAGCGAAGACCTGATTGTGAAATCCAAAGGTACTCCACAAATGATGAAATTCAGAAAATGCAAAATCTTTTATGTTGTCCACCCAAGTTGTGGAAATCGCAACAGTTTCCATTCATGAGTTGTGTCCTTGATCAAAGAGATGATTGTGTGCAAAAACCCTACTGGTTGTCATTTCATAGCAACGCCATTCATCTTCTCCCACCATCCTGCGGCCGTGTATTGTGCTATCAACTACAACATACTAATGGTTTCATCAAACTCAACCATCTTCATCTCGACTATTTGTAGATTCATGGCATTCAACAGGCCAGTGATCGATTTCGTGGATATCACCTTACTGGAAATCGAAATACTAACTACTTTACTCTTTAAAAAATATTTTCATATCTTGTACCCAACTGACAGGCAACCATACTACAGTCCTATCCATGTTCGTGTCATTCATGCTTCCGACCCTTCATCTGCAAAGTACGTATGCCTTGAACGAAGGTATTGGGTAGCTGTGGATCGACCAATCTCTATTCCCATAAAAAAATTATTTTCATAATTCTTATGGAAGTTGTTTCATAGAGATTTAAACTTGACAAACATCTAGCAGAGATATTTGAAATCCACAAATGTCGTAACCAATTTTATTAGATGGAGTGTGAGGACTGCGAACTTGCCGAGAAGCTGAGCCAATCGCTAGATCTGTCACAGGAACAATGACCCACTTCCTCTCCATTATCTGCACTTGACCTACTGGACCCACTTAGCTCCAGTAGCATCTACGCTAAGTTAGGCTTCCATTTCTCTTTCATTTACCTAGGCCCTCTGGTGAAGGAGTCAAGCCCAGTCCTGCTCTGATACCATGTTGGTTTTTATTCATATGAGATATGAGAGATATTCGATATATTATTACAACACTGAGTGTTCCATATATAGGGAACATAAGGTGACCATCCATGAAAGGATGCGTCCCTTGAATAATCAATAACTATTTATTATTATCATTTACTTAGTATATACTATATTTAGTATTCAATAATAATTATATTATTAATTATTATCTTTAGAGAATGTCTTCCCGATGTTGACCAAACATCAACAGTTCCTTTAGCCAGGGGGGTTTGGACTTGACCCTGGTTCTTCCTATTTTGGTCTTCATCTTGTCTCCAGCCTTTGGAGGCTTGCATCTTCTTGTTAGGAGCATTTTGTAGCAGCTCATATCTTATCTATTGGATCTATCTGATGTTATTCCAGATCTACATCCTCATTGTATCAGGTTCTTGCTTATTATATCAATAAAGGTTAGATCTATGCTATTTGGTTCCATATCTAGTGTTGCTTGTCATATCTTGTATTTCCACTGTTTTATCTTTAGATCTATGCTTGTTAATGGAAACTATAAACCCTAAGACCTAACTCAGAAGTAAACCTGCAAGCAAACACACACACATTAGTTAAACAATGAGTAGTTAGAGTTCCAAGCGAAAAAATTGGCTTGGGAACATTACAGTGGTATCAGAGCGTTGATCCTCCCATCCTGTGAGGGTTAGCGCATGCATAAGTTCAATGGCATTTATATGGGCAGAAGAAGGAAACAAATAGGTGAGGTAGAGGCCGAAATGAAAGGGTCAGGTGAGGACAGTGAGCCACAAATTCTTCCAGGAATCACTAGGGAATTACAACGTTCCATACAGGTGTCACATAGTAAGTTAGTAACCTTGTACATCACCTGCAGGAAAAATAGGAGACAGTGCGTAGGGGACATACAGAGATGGAAGAGACCTTGAAAAAGGTAAGTGATAGCCAAGACTTGATATCACGACTTCTGATGTAGATGACTCATGGGGGAAAAGGTCCAGAAACCTATGCCAACAGGGAAGCTAGTGGATCTCATGGCGGAAATAGACATTAGCAGGAGCATGTTCCCTATTATCATACTGAGGGACAAAGCCATGGAGGAGGTTCACCATAGGGACAGACACACATCATGACCACTCATAGGCCCTATCTACCTTCGTTTTTGGATGAATAGACACAACCATAATTCCAAGATGAAATTGAGGACGAGTTTGCACAGTATGTCAGGGAATATAACTCACTGAGCATAATAGTCCAGAGACAGATGGCATTGGATCATTATTGTGGATTTAAACTCAGGGGAAAAACCATGCCGTACCATAGAAACAACTATGAGTTAGAGCGCAGGACTGGAAAAATGGAGATCCCCTATTTTGATGGATCTCCCAAGATGATTGCCTAGGTTTGGGTGCAAAAACTGCATACTTACATATAGGTTAACCCAATGAGAGAGATAGATGCCATCAAGTTTGCCACCATGTACTTGGAGGGAAAATCTCACGACTGGTGGTACCATGGGTTAACCACACAATCAGATAGTGGCTTACACGGAGTTTACACAGAGGCTCATTGACAGGTTTGACCAAGGGGATCCAGAACTCCATTTCAGGGAACTCACCCAACTCAGACAGATAGGATCACCCGAGGTATATATTGAGGAGTTTCAGAGGATAACAGTCATGGTACAAAACGTGTCACAGTCAAGACTCATGATGCTTTTCACAGAGGGTTTGATGGAACCCTTAAAGGGTTGGGTTAAGGCTTTCAAGCCTACCAACTTGTAGGATGCTATATGGAGGACTAGAGATCTAGGCCCAACAACGAAATCTAAGTTTATGCCTAGACGACCTCTAAACGCCAGAGGAGGAGACAAAAGACCTCCCATGAATCAAGGAGGAAGAGACCCAAGGGGGTTTGACAGGGGAAGAGGTAGGATGGATGAGAACACAAGGAGGGAATTAAGAAGAAAGCAACTATGCTATTCATGCAAAGAGCCTTCAGATCCATCACACAAGTGCATGGGCAAAGGCAAGGCCCACTACATTGAGGTTACTTCAGACAATGAAGAGGATGAAGATTTC
Source organism: Picea sitchensis (assembly GCA_010110895.2). NCBI lineage: Eukaryota > Viridiplantae > Streptophyta > Pinopsida > Pinales > Pinaceae > Picea > Picea sitchensis. Next base: position 25,064 of record SNQJ01S0106408.1, on the reverse strand, counting down.
GGCCACCTACAAAATATAGAAGCAGACACCACCGAAACTGCTGAAGAAGAAAGTCCAGGTCACGACATGACAACAGAGGAAAAGGCTACATTGGCATCCATCAGTGGTGTACCCAAGTATTAACACCTTCAGGATGAGAGGGGTATTGCAGAGACATAAGGTTTCGGTTCTCATTTATGGGGGGGCTTCTCACAAATTTATTTATTCATCTCTACTACATAGGAGGCACATACCTACATTGGAATTTGAAGGATTCAAGGTGGAGGTAGCAGGAGGAAGCACCATGCCTTGTAATAGATACATACCAGGAATGAAGCTTACACTGGGCATACATGACTTAGCACAAGACTTTTATGTGATGGATCCTCCAGACACAAACATCATCCTTGGGGTTCAGTGGCTTAGCACATTGGGACCAATCACCACGAACTACAAGACTATGGAGATGTCTTTCATAGAGGAAGGTGGAAAAAAGGTAGTTCTCAGGGGCATGTCAGGAAACACAACTAGGCTGGTTACATCAAAGCGCATGGAGGCCATCTTCAGAAGGGAAGACATTGTATATGTTGCGGAGTGTAGGATTTCAGTACATGTGGACAAGAAGGGAAAGTGAGACGAACAAAGTTCGCTCACACAAGAGTTATCCAAAATACTTGGAATATAACAAAGTAATCCATGTAGGACTATAAATAATATAAAAAATATGAATAGATAAGATGATAAGATGATATACAATTGAGAATGAGGGCTCATTTATATACCCACGCAGGGGTGCCCTTAACCAATAGTCATGTCCTTTGAGACATGACCTTTCATTATTATTAATATTTATTTATTAATTAATTATTATGTTATGAATATCTATTTTATATGTATATTTATGTTCATAACATTGCCTTCCCCTTAAAAATGCTTTGTCCTCAAAGCATAATAACTAGAAGGCTTCCCTTTTAACTTTTGTTCTGGCACACAATGTCTTCTCAAATCTTCTATGCTTGTAGTTGCGACTCTCGACAAAACAAGATGATATAACCTTCGAATTCCCAAACTAATGTGTTGCATCTTTTGGGGAGTGATCCATCCCAAATCTACTTTCATTGGAATTGTTTGATGATCGATTGTTCCAAGTTGATTTTGCCTTCGTTCTTTTTCAGTGCGGTATTTTATTTGTTGGTAAGAACATTGTTTATTTTCCTTTTTTCCTAGTCGTTGGTCATAATGACTCTTGTGATTTGGATGATGATAAGGCATCCTAATCTCTTGTGACGTTTCCTTGGAATCATATTCTTTTGATATTTGTAGTGATTTGTCTATGTAAGCATTCTTTTGAGCTTGAACTCAATTGACTTTGTATTGGTTCCTTTTTCTACTGTCAAAATTTGAATGTCGGATCATTTCTCTATTGGATCAGTCATTGTTTCCTTGTCGATTAATGATGTTTTGTGATCTAGCTCTTCTTGTAAAGTATTCTTATCATGCTTCAACTTTTTAATTTGAGTTAATAAATTTTGATTATGAACCTTTAGGCGTGAAATTTCTTCTTCATCTTCTGATTTGCCGACTTTATTTATAATATTTCGATTCTCTGTCTTTTCATCTTTTTAATTTGTTCAAGCAATTTTTTATTAAGGTTCTTCAAACGAGAAGCTTCTTCATCATTTCCTGATAATTTCTTCTCGAGATCTTGATTCTCTTGCTCCAACTCCTGGACACGTTGTTTTGTATCCCTTGGCTTCTTAATTTTGAGTAATTTGGCTTTGAAGGTTGCTAGGAGGATTAAAAATGCCTTGCTAGTTTTATTTGCTCTAGGGAGTAAAAAGGCTTACACCCCTAGAGAAGTAACACAACTAGCTCTTACACAAGAGACTCCATAACCAAATTGATAAGGCACTAATCTAATTGGCATTGGAGATATAAAATCAATGCATTGGTATACATGAATTTTTGAGATATTGCAATTATCTAAGTTGGAATTGATTCTATATGGTATAAGCATTCTTGTGCCATAAGGATGTCTACCTTGGCTAACTAATTCTCTTTGTTGTTATAAACTAGTGCTACAACCGTTAGGGTTGTTGCAAAATCACTCTTTCATCATCTTTTACTAATCTTTCTACCACTGAAAATTGTGTGTAATAGTACTAATTATTCTTCTTGTTAAGGACTTTCATTTGGGTGCTTTGGTTGTGATTTTTAGTGGCTAGAACTTGATGTTGTAGCAAAAGTTTGCTACAACCACAAGACTTCCCTATTATACCGTTGATAACATCTTTTTGCAGCCCTATTTTTCCATCAAAACTTGAGTTTAAGTATTGGAATATTATGTACATGTTTAGGGATTGATCATCCAATAATTGTTTGATGTTTTTTATGGTTAATTGAGCAATTGTTATAACTTATTCTTTTTTATTGTAAATCTGATATATGCTACAATTCTGGGACAATACGCTTATCTTGTTGATTCCCCATTGTTAGAGGCTTCGTTTATCATCATTTGTCTTGTTCCAAGTAGGGCTAATATTATTTTGTAGGTGCACCACACTTGGCAACCATTTATCCTTCCACAAGACTCTCCTTCAAGCCCTTTCCTCATCTCCAAGCTTGACCTATAGGGGATCCATTGATCATTCTCTCTCTTTCCATCTTAATCTTCCTAGGGTCATCTGGATTCCCCCTTTGTGGTGATTTCATCATCACTAAAGCGAGGGGAGTGTCTATCTAAGGTGACAGTGGGTAGGTATTGTCATAGTTGGGCTTTTCCCTATATATAGATTGTGCGATAACAAGGCCCATCCAGTATCGAGGACCAACCTTAAGACCATGAGGAGTCAGAGGACCCTATGGATCTAGTGGATCCTCCCAGTGATGAGGACACGAGGGCTAGATGGCTCTGAAATACCCTGAGGGATGTAGAAAGGAATTCTGCTCTCAAGTGTTGAAATATTGTAACTGCAAAGAGTGTTCTACTTATTATTATTAATATTATTATTTTAGTCATTTATTTATAGATCAAATCCCCTTTTGTGGATTGATCATGTCGGCTATTGTAATTGATCGAATCCCGTTTTGCGGATTGGTCAAACCCTAATTGTATTATGCAAATTAAGAAGTCGACCCCTAGGCCTAATTAAAGTGGTTTTAACCACTAAGAAGACAAGTAGGACCTCTTTAGTGAAGAGACACCTGCCAGCCAGTATAAATAAAGGAAGCCAACGCCTCATTATCAAACTCACTCATTCGCTCATCAAGCGCACAAGTTTGGTAGTTGCAGTTGGAAGAAGAAGGAAGAGACAGGCGCATTGCTCAGTGTTGGATATTCTCTAGTGTTTTGGCTTATTGTGTTGGCATTGTATTGGCTATCTATATCAAGGAATTTTTTGTTGGGTTTTCTCCCCCATGAGGGTTTCCCATGATAAATGATGTGTATAATGTGATTGTGTTTCTCTCAGTGATCCTACCTATGCTATTGTTATATAGTAAATTGAAAAGAAACCTAACAATAGCTCAAAACTTAACATAGTATTAGAGCTAAGCTAAAGAGAGCACCTTTCACTGGATAAGCAAAAACGTCATTGTTGTCGTACAAGAAAATTAGGGATTTTTGTTGGAGAGTAATATTAGCCTAAAAACCATATAGAAAAGTGTGCCCTAGCCTAGGGAACTCTTTGGCACCTTGAGCACACCTTTTCAGTGGTCACATACTCCAGAAAGTCAAACCCTAGTTTTGACCGGTACAAGAAAACTAGAAGTACCAGAAAACCAGGAAACTAGAACTAGTACCAGAAGTACCAGTCTAGATTTCCGCAAGCTCAATTTCAAGGGGTAAAATTTGGATTTTCAGAAATCTGAGTGCACCAGCTTACTTGCCTCAACTCAACGCATCTAGTCCCTGGATCATAATTTCAAAATTTGAAGTTTGAAAAATTAGGGTTTCCTCATAAAACCCTAAGTTGCAGTTTCAGTTGCGGTTACAGTTTCAGAATCAGTTGCAGTATCAATTGCAGTTGCAATATCAGTTGAAGTATCAGCTGCAGTACTAGTTGCAGTCACCCTTGAAGATTTTAAGAGTTGGTAATTATTACCGTTGCTACGAGATGGTGCCACTACCTGCAAATACTATAAGAGGTATGCATTCACATATGTTTAAAATGTTAAGCCTTAAAGAGTGTTTGCAGGAGAAGGGATCTCTTACCATAGATCCAGAAGGATCTCAAGATCCAACACATTCATAGGAATAATGCAACCCAGGTTTGATATGCATCTATTTGATATGACATTATTTTGATCTAGGTTGCATGTTGAAGCCCAGGGTTGATTATTCTGATATGCATCTATTTGATATGACATTATTTTGATCTAGGTTGCATGTTGAAGCTATGATCGCCATACTAACCTTTGGTCAAAATTAAAGTCAAGGTATTAGATGGATTAAAGTTGAGATCGTAGAGTTTATTCTCTAACCCAACCTTCTGTCAAGATAACATATTGTATTAGTACATAAGACAGGTTGAAGAAAGCACTTGTCATCTTGAGTGAAGGAGACTTGGAAGAAAAGCAACACACTCATTCTTGAGGACAAGACTTAAGGTTCCAGGTTTGATTAATTAAGTTGATAAGATTCAAAGTTGCACATGACAAAGTTGATAACTACCCCATTACAAGTAAACACTATAATTGAGGTAGCAGTCTTTGAAAAGTATTATACTTGGTAGCATGTGAGCATATCGAGATAAATGTTTAATGTAATTAATTACCAGATACAACTAACATCTCCTCTAGGAGAAACTTCTTGTGTTGATTCCAGGTTACCATGGATGACTGTTTGATCACAACACTAGAAGAGTGTTGATCTCATTTCGTATTGTATTTCTTACTTTTGATATTTGTTTCAGATAGGTCACAAGTAATAGCTCTAAAGGAGCTACTGTGACGATTATTCGTGCTATTGTTTTATTATTATCAAAGGAGTATTATTCTTGCTTGCTGTTTTGTTGACCTTGTTTTAGGTCACATGTGATAACCCTGAGGAAGCTATAGTGAAGGTTGCAGAAGGCAACATATTAGAAGAGACATAAAACAAACTACCCAAGTCCTGTACATGACGATATACATCCATGTACCAAAGAAGATGAAGAAGAAGCTATTTTTGAGATCCAGAGTATCTCATATGGATATTGATTGTAAAGAGCAGAAGTCTCCAAAGATGACCGAACATTAGAACAAGAACTCATAGTAGACTTAGTCAAAGTATAATGAAGCCACCTTGACGGGAAGCAAAACTTGTTTGAAGTATGACTCAACCTTTCATATTTAGACTTGGTATTAAACACCAAGTATACCTTCTAAGAGATGATGAAGTCCTTGTAGACTCAGAAGTAATCGAGAGTAAGCCTAATCTCAGAAAGGATCAGATGAAGAGACATCTCCCAACATTGGGAGACAGATGCCATGAGAAGACTAGTTCGTAGCTTTAGAAACTACTAGGAAATATGAAATCTCCTGGAATATTCCCTTGTTTCAGTAACGAAGAAGGAAGCTAGTCAGAAAGACTAGGATATGGATTCTTCCGTGAGACTAGAAGAGAAGTCAGTATTGACTTCCAAGATTGATCTATACAGATCAAGCATGTTGCAAATTTACAAATCCTGATGTGTGTCCAGAGGATTCTCCCAGCAAGAGGGAGAAGACTATGACAAGACACTTACTCCAGTAATTGGAGAAATAGTTCCAGTATTTATGAAGACAACCAGAGCAACCATGATTCATATATAGTATGAGATGCAGGGGGGGCAATCCCCATATTTAAAATTGAGTGGCAGTTGGTGCGTTACATTATTTGGGTCATGGAGACATGACTACAATAAAAGATAGAGTTACCTCCATGAAAGAAGAAGAGCTACCTATTATCCCCGATTTCTAGGAATAACTAGGAGATCATGTCTCGAGGCCCACAGGTCCTAGACATGGAGTATCGAGAGCAAGATTGACTTGAGCATGGCCCTGGAGGGCCCATCTTTCTTCTCTTTCATCAGACTCGTCTTGTCAAGCAACAACAACATCCATCACCTTCGGCTTGGACTTGTATCGAAGAAGACTCTTGCTCCATGAGGTAATTGGTCAAGGTATCATGGTATGTGTCACTTTTGATCATTATAACCTTTAGATATATGCATCTTACTCCTTTTATTTCTGACAACTGCTCGGATCTTACATTAACCCACTTGACCATGGTTGGGGGAATTGACAGGGTGTCCTAGCAAGCCTGTACCCATAGGTTTTTGGTTTGCCATCGGGGGGATTTCTGAAGAGCCATCGCCCGCTCCCATCATATCATCACTTTTTCATCTTATCTCCCGCTCATCTTTCCCATTCCCCTAGTCCGGGCATTAGGATGATCTGTTTGTGGGGTTGCACCTTATCTCGTTGGAAGAAAAGGCTAAAGGCCCAGAAGGTAAAAACAACTGGTAAAAGATAAAACCCATAAAAATGAAACCTAGAGATGCCTCGCCCAGGGATCCCCGAGAAGGCATTAAAAGGCCTCTCAGCAAGAAACAAGTGGGACCTTAAGAAAATAACAAAACAAGACCTAGCCAAGAGGATAGGGGGTCTCATCATGAGCCAACCTATTATGTTCATGGGTACCTAACAGCATGACATTGCCATTATCTGGTCACCACGCTAGGGTAGTGACCTTTGGTTGCATGGCCAAGGGAAAGGGGGTCTCATCACGAGCTAGCCTTATCATCTCTGTGAAAGTGCTTGTGGGTAACACTGTCAGCGTTGGTCACCACGCCAAGGCAGTGTCCTCTAGTTAGTCCTTGAAATAAAAAAGAAAAAGCAAATAAAGAAAAGAAAGAATAAAGGCAATAAAGGGCTTGGAAAAATTTGCATCCATGACGGGTACAACTCGCCTTCTACAAAGGCACCCACAGGTAATATCATGCATCCCTGTCTTTCACTCTACCCGTATGTCTGGACATCCCTTATCCACATCACCTCTTTCTACATGGTTTGGATGATACCCCTTGGAGACTTTTCTTTCCTTATGGATGCTAGTCCAATAGGGTGTCTTGTCTTTTCTTTCAGCCCTGTATTTTAGGTCTTTGTAATATCTTTGAGCTATTGGATGATATATCAGGGTTTTTATGCATATGTCTGATAATATTAATGATGAGACGTGATTAACATTGCTATGATTCCTGTGACTAATGAGCCCATGGAGGGTGAAGTTTTTGATGTGCAGGACCATGCTTGACGGACAGGTACCAGTTGGATCAGTACACATGGGGAGATGATTAGTTCGGACCTCCATGGAGCTGAAGAGCCCATCAGATGGTTGTTGGGACCCCATCAGGCGCAGAGACAGGACATTGTTTGACCGAGCCTTTGGACATGAGAAGAAGAAGGACGTTCCATCAGGGACACTTTGGCTGAGCCCAACCTAGGGGTGTTGACCCACTTCTAGTGGAATGTTCCCCTTTTGATGGCCCAGGACGTCACCTAGGAGCCATTGACGTCACTTTCAACGTATGGCAGTTTGACAGGGCAACTGGCACGTGTGGCATGGTTGGGAGGCCCCAAAGAGGGCCAACGTTTGTCATTTTGTGCTGCATTTTTCCCTAAAAAGGGCTAACGTCTCCGTCATTAGGGCTTGATGTCTTGCTTTTGCTCAGATAGGGTTTTAATTTGACAATTTAATGTAAAAACAATATGATTTTGGTTTGTAGCCTTGTTGGCTATTTTTAATGACCTAAATTTAATTAAAGGTCATGATACATTATATATTGAGGAGTTTTTCCCTAATTTTGACATAACACAACTCACTCTCTTGTGAGGTCTGATTTTTGTGCCCTTGTTGGGTATTTGGTCTTTTAAAGTGAGGCACACTTGTTGATGGAAGGATTTTCTTGGCATATTTGGCATTTCTCTTGAAGGAAGGTTTACAACTAGGGTTTGCATTGCTATTTCTTCATGATATGTAAGTGTATTTTCTGCAAAACTTCTTAATTGAATGGTTGTAGGC
>SNQJ01S0106406.1:0-29884 GCA_010110895.2 Picea sitchensis | reverse complement strand
ATATTTTCTTATGCTTGTTTTTTGGGATTATTCATTTTTGAGTGGGGGGGATTTGTACGAAACAGCGTGTCTTTATCAACATGTTTCTATAAAATTGACGCATGACGGATAAATCTGTTTTAGCATTGATTATAATGACTCATTCATTCTAATTTGGGTGTTTAGGCACCATAGACAACACAAGCTTTTGCAATTTCATGTGGCTCCTAGAAACGTGAAGTGATAGTTTGAGGCCAACCAATCCTCATAGTGTACGGTTATACTTAAATGCCCATTGCACACTGCTACACTACAGGGAGTGTAACACACGATGAATTTTTTTATTTAATGGGTGCTAATTACTCTGCCTCTTGTCTGCTTAATACACCCTTCCTACACAGAAGTAATGATCACAGTAGAAGAGTTCTGGAATCTTTGTCCATAAGAATTTGATAATTGAACAATTTTCATGCAGAATACTATCAACTTCACCTTCTTAATGCTATATTCAATCCATTTCTTTTCCTTGGTATGAGCCAGGATCTAGACAGTTTCCAGCAGGGGTCCAGAGATCTAGAAATACACTCTCTCTGATATCCATATTTGTAGGGAATCAACATAAGCTGTATTATAATTGACCAGATACCTGTAAGATTTTATTTATAAATAAAAATCACTGATAGAGGCCAAGGACTAGAACGTGGTACTCTAATTGATAGATCTCTTTCTAAAATTTAAATAGGCATTGAGCACATGGTCAAGCTTTGCAATAACTTATGGTCTTTGTAGACAACCTTAACTATTCACTGGATATGAAGTCCCTCAGTTAGCTTTTGCCTAACTTTTGAAATGCCAAACTGTAATTCAGTCAAATCATGGAGCTTCTTAAGTGAACATGCTTTTGTTTTACTTTTGTCTTTGATGGATCAGAGTGGCAAAGAAGACATATGTTTGGGTTTTATCTCTGCTGGTTCTTGTAATCTTTATTTTATGTTTTGCAATGCAGATTACTGAGCAGTAATAATTTGGAAGGACAAGTCCCAGAGAATTTATATTCTATTGGTGTGCGTGGAGGAACTATAAAGTAATGTTTCAAGAACTCTCCCCATTTCCTTCACTTATTATAACAATCATGTCTGTTTCTATGTTGTGGAGAATTATCTTGAAATTTACCATTTTTTTGAATTTATCTACACTACTGAATCCTGTCAAACTCAGCCAACTTTATAATCCAGGGCTCTATGCCAGTCGGGCTTTGAACCTGGCTTCATCAACATGGCAATGCCTTACCACAACCACTAGACCACAGGGCAACAGACAACGAATACATATTTTTGCTAGTTAACCCTTTTAGTTAGACCGTCAAAATTAGCTCTTTTATGCTCACAGTAAGTGGTTTTCAATTCCAGTCTTTTTTCACAAACAGTGGAATTTATGTTTAATGATGAATTCAAAGGACTGGAAGCCTAAATATATGGACATGTTCAAACATACAAGCTTTTCATGCATAATTATTTTAATTTCCTCTTTTTTGATAGAAGTCAACTTATATTGAACAGAAAATCAAATATATACAAAGAAAAGGGGTGGTTACCTTAATGCAGTCAGTGCTGCGATAAGGTCTGAATAAGCACTAATAGATACGTTTTTACATCTTTAATTAGCAAAAATATTTAGCTTTGATTTGGGCCTTTTACCTTATTAGCCCACAACTTTTGAAAAGCAGAAACAACATTTACATTTCCTTCAAAAAATACACTTTCAATGTGAATTCCAGAGAGAATACAGAGCTGAAGTCTGTATGCACTGCTAATACCAACATAAAGGCTGGAAACAAGGGAGTTGCAATCCTCCAGTATATGCTCCTTTGTAGCAATATGGAAGCTTATGCTGAAGCATTTTCCAACATTGACAGGCAAGCTGACACTCCCAGATTATGTGTTTGAGCATCTTAGTTTTTATTGTGCAGGCTTTCACAGTCCATATTATGAACTGAAAGTGCTTATGGTATACAGTGTTTGGATGATTTATTTTCCTAACATTTTGAGTACTCAACCGAGATCTGTCATTAGAGCTTGTGATGTATGGAGGTTCAATCATAGGAATAAATATTGATTAGAACTAGTTTTATGTTCTAAGTCTAGCGAAATGTCATGCCTGCCTACTTATGATATTGGTCATCGCTCTCCATTTTTCACTAAGAACCAAGTGATCCTCTATGAAATTGAGAAAAGTGGATGTGATGTTTATCAAATTAAATCTAGAAAAAGCCTATAATAGTCTAGTGGAACTTTCTATTCAAAGTTTTACCCCTCATGTAGCATGAGGATTGTCCCAGGTTGAAGACCCTGCCTAAGAAAGTTTCTTTTGGAGGATGATGGCTTAGGAGCCAAATTTTTGTGGTTTTGAATGCATATTGTTTGTGGATTGTCATCTTTTGTTGGCATCATTATCTCACATTTTGGAGGTTTGCATCTTGCACATGTGGAGTTTGGTAGAGTGTTGGGTGCCTTCATGGGGTTTTGGCATTTGCTTCAATAATGCACTCTTGATTAACCCTTAGCACATTCATGGAAGGAATTCCCATCAACCAAGGGTTTTCCTAAGTAATTTCGCTAAATCAATTGTTCCTTAATGTTGTGCATTGACAACTTGGTGTGCTTACATGGTTTGCCTAAGTTCCATGGCATATTTTTGTTCTTCGCTTGGTGTAATACTTCTTGACATAGTCTTCCCTCACTCTAGGGCAAATATCCCTAGGACGTATGCCTTGGAGTGTGTGTTTTGCATTGCATGGTTGAGATCTATTCTTGAGGAGCACTGCACTCTAGAGTACTTGCCTTAGGACTCTTGATGGTTGATTGAAGGTGATTAAATGCATTTTTTGAGGAGGCATAACCCCTTCACACACTTCTCTAAGTTGCTTCATTTCTTTGCCCATGGATTTGGAGACAAGTTTATGGTTTTGGTTGATGCTTTCACATGGTGGCACATGGTATTGGTTATTTTATCATTTATATCTATTTTTGGAGGACATGCTACCATTGATGCACAACATCCTAGGCTGTTCCTCTCTTTTGACTCTTGGATTGAGGAGGATTAGTTGTTTGCACATGAATCTATGCCTTGGCACACTATTTGAGGTCACCCCATCCTTGAAGGTTGTTATAGCAATCAAAGTGGACCTTCTATGCACAAATTCATATGAGATCCATTGTTTGAGGAATTGGTTATTACATTGAGGAAATGCCCTGACTAACCTTTCTATCTTTGGCATTGTTTTGGTATCTCAAGGTTATTGACTCATTAAACATGTGGTGCGCTCCTCTAATTTTCATCTTGGCACATTCATTCATAATGTAACTACCACTTGCACACATCTCAAGGGCGTAGCATACACGGATTATTTTATATATTATTTTATTTGGTCAATGGTCCAGAAATACCTTTGACATTGTTACCCCTAGGTGACAACTTTGGGACAATTCTCGCCAAGGATGTCGTTGCTTCTGCATGAGATTAGTGTTACTCTAAAGCTTCCTCCGCTACACCCTCAAAACCCCGCTACGAGTGAATCCTCCATGGAAGCTTCTCTAGAAGCTCGCTTTTGGATTTCGGAAGCTCGCTCCGGGCTGCAAAATGGGTGTAATCGAACACTGTGGATTGTGCTAAAAATCTGTACTAAATGTTGTTATAGAGTTGCTCTCATGGTATGTGTTATGGACATAAATATACATATACCATAGATATTCATAACATAATAATTAATAAATAATAATTATTAATAGCGAAAGGTCATGTCTCAAAGGACATGACTATTGCAAAGCGGCACCGCTGTGTGGGTGCATATAAACGCAGCCCTCATTCTCAATTGCACTATTTTATATTCATTTCCACGTTAAGAATCAATCCTACATCGAATCCTGGTTTATTCTAAAACTGAACTGACTGAATCTGAACCTAATAAAACTGCTTTAAAATACATAAAATATCTAATTTTTTCAAAAATACATATTCATGTGCATCCATGTGAATCCAAACCATTATACACAATTTGCAAAGTTTCATATATATTCATGTGCATCCATGTGAATCCAATTCCAGATTCCAAACTATTATACACAAATTTGCAAAGTCTCTCATATATATTCATGTGCATCCATGTGAATCCAGCTTCCAAAAACCATTATACACAAATTTGCAAGTTTCTCATATATATATAATAAGTAATAGTGTATAAAACAAAATAGCACTAAGAGTAAGTGCACTCCATGAGTCCATAATACATATGAAAAGTCGAATCAAGATACATCATCAAAAAGGCTCTAGAGTCTAAATTATACATCATCAAAAAGGCCACTAACATCGAGGTACATAAAGGGTATGGTGCCCTTTAATTAAATGTCAGTTTCATACCATATTACATGATAGAATCCAGTGAAGTGCATTGTAACTCGCTAATCTTGAAATCGAAAACTGTTAAGTCATTAATTTTGAATGGGACCTAAAATTCTACTTTCTCCATATGAAGTCCAATGAGGTTGAACCACTCTCAAACATCCTCAAATAATTAATGGTAATGTTAAAATTTAAGTAAAAGGATGAAAATGAAAGAGAAAGGAGAATGTCACTTTTACTTTAAGAATTTAATATTACTATTACTTACTAATGCCCTAACCTTTAATTTTAAAAATTATTCTTAATTTCTAGGTCAAGGGCCTCCTTAGTGCAAAAAACCTGTTCCGCATGAACCGGGTCAAAAACGGTTCTTGTACGGTTCGAACCGTTTCGTTCGAATCGATTTTATCTACCGGGTTTTGCTCTGCTCCCAACTGATTCTGGCAACATTGATCTTACTATTCATTCTTATTGTTGTTATATATTTGTCCACATGGATTTGATTACTATATTACAAATATTTTGGATAATTCTTAAATGTGAGCAAACTTTGTTTAATCCCATTTGGTATCGAGGCTTCGCTGATCCCGAATTTTTAATACTCTGGCCACTAAGTTTTTATCAGACCTTGTTTGAACTGGTTTTTAGCCACACAAAATTTTTCAGAGTTTCTTTGATCTGGTCTTTGACCAAAAAAAAAAACTTGGCCCTTGATCATTTAAGATTAAAAGTTATTTTGTTGCCAGAAAATCAGAAGGACCGTAATCTCGATCTCCAAGAAATAACGAAAAAAATAAAATAATAATAAAAATTATTATAATAGCAGTAGAGAGTATATATATATATATATATATATATATATATGTTATAAAAAAATTAAGAAAAAAAACTCACTCGTGACATTCCCACACCCCCAGAATCCCTCTCCCAACCCTTTCCATCCCTAAACTCATTCTAGCTTAACCCTCCTTTCCCGTGATCCCTCAAGCCCTTCCCCTTCTCAGCTCTCTACCTGCATTCTCCTCAAGCCCAATCCCGCTCTCCTCTGCTCCCATTCCCCTTCCTTCCTGCCAAGACTGCCCAATTCTCGTCTCTCCTCCTGCTTCCTTTTCGTGTCTCCCATTCCCTTCCTCCTCGTGAATCTATTCTCAGAATCTCGGCTCTCAGAACTATCCTTGAAACCCTTCCTTAACCTTCCGTGAGGCCTCCCGCCCATAACCTCCCAGAGTCGCCCCAGAATTCCCTCCCCGCATCTCTATTCCCACTGCGAATCTTTGGCGCATCAAGCCCCACACTCATTAACCACCTATTTACATAGCCTATCACATCCCTTCAATAAGTCACACCTTTTAAAGGGATTTTTGACTAAGAATAAGATTATATATATATATATAGAGCAGAATTAATTCCTAATATATTTTTACACATACTTTTTTAATAAAGTAAAAAGAAAAAAAAATATCAGATGCTCAAGGCTCATATAAAAATGATATTTTGGCTTAAGCACATATATATATATTAAAAAAAAAAAAAATTAATAAATAAATAATAATCCAAGTCCAATTTAAGTTATAGAAAGGACAATTAAAAAATGAAAGGAGGAAGATTCCCTCATAAAAATATGTGGATCCTTTATTAAAAGTTAATGGTATTATTTAGGGAAAGAATATCAACATCGCCATTTGTCCAATCATTAGAAAAAAATCACATTAACGCTGGATCTAGCAACCAATTAATGGTTTTAGAGCCAAATATAATTGAAAATGACAGATGTCTTTCCGATGAGAAATATGAAATTAAGAACCTACATCTATCTATGGGTGATTACAAATTCATAGTTCAATTCAATGTCATGTCAATCTATGAAGACAATGTTGGTATAATTCTAGGGTCAACTTTGGTAGATATATCATACTTTATTTTCAACACAAGGAGAAAGTTTTTGACATTTCTTATAAGAAGAAGAAAATCACATTACAGATGCCACTGAAGTCAATTTTAGAAGCTCCATCATCAAAAGACCTCAAGGACATATTACAAGTCATCCTTCCAGATAACCAAAAGTCAATACAAAAGTTGTAAGATTGACAAGAAGAATGTGACAAAATCATCATTGAAGATCTAAGAGATTTCTAAGAAAATCATAATCATAAACTACTTGCAAAATCATGAAATCCAAGGAGAAGAAGTGGTGTTTTCAAAATTAACAATAAATCAAGGTCTCAAAGAGAAATAATCAAAAGAGGGAGAAAGCTCCCTCACTTAAGGAACCTTAATCAAAATTTACTAAAACAAATCAAAATCTTAAAGGATGAAAGAAAAAAGAATCTAGAATAAAAAAATAAAGTTGGCAAATCAAAAGATGAAGAAGAAAAATTCACGTTTAAAGGTTCATAATCAAGCATTTATTAACCTCGTGATTAAAAAGTTGGAAGGCTACGATAAGAATTATTTACAAGAAGAGATAGATCATAAAACATCATTAGTCGATAGGGAAACGATGATAGACCCAATCAACCTTACAGCTCAAAAGGAGGCAAATCCAACCAATGTAAAGATGTTTTCAAATGTCGATGTACAAACAAGCCAGAAATATCAAGAAGACTCAATTCCAAAAATTTAATCAACAAAAAGCTACAAGTATACTTAAGTAAGGATCAAGGTATGGATGCCTTGACAAATATCTTAATCATAAAAATCGATATTTTAGCCAATCCTTGTATCAACAGAATAAAATGACCAGTATGTTGAAGAATATTAGTTCAGCTAGAAATGATGCTCAAAATAGAAGTTATCATGGAGTAGAAATGTATCAAGTTCTTTCCAAGAACCCTATAAACTCCCCATGCAGTAAGATCGAATTAGGATGCACTCCTTTAATGCTTACGCTTTGCTCAAATTTTAGAAGATCCTATCGTCTCATTTCTTCAACGATTACTAACTCAATAAAGAAAGAAGCATGAGACAATAATTACAAGGTAGAGAAAGACATAAGTGTTCCATAAGCATGTTTTGAGGACAAAGCATTTTTAAGGAGAAGGCAATGTTATGAACATAAATATACATATACCACATAGATATTCATAACATAATAATGACAACACACAATTATTAACGAAAGGTCATGTCTCAAAGGACACAACTATTGGTAAAGGGCACCTATGCACATAAATCCATTCTCATTCTCAATTGTAATTCATCTTATATCTTACCATTCATTCTTATTATATATACATTTGTCCATATGGATTTGATTACTTTATTCCAGATATTTTGGATTATTTATGCATGACTTAACTTTGTTCAGTTCTCATGGTATGTTATAGAGTTGTTTTCTATGGATCTTACACTGGCTCTCTTTCTATGACTTCAGACTAAGGACTTAGGAAACTACCTAGCCTAGGGGGAAACCCTAAGTCAATTAAGCTAAGTCATTATAGATTAGAGTGGAAATGCAAATTACCTTAAATTGATTAGCACTTTGCTAAGTCCTTATACACATCTGGGAGACGTGGAAGAAATTTCAATCCACTCGGTGTGTCCTCCGGGGCAAGTGAGAGTTAAGGTGTCACCACATAATCCCAACTCCTCCGTCTAGGGCAAACTCCTAGCTAAGCCAAGGGGGTAGTTCCTAAATAAATATACTAAGGCTTTGAAATATGCTAAGTACAAAATGAAATCTAGAGTTTATTATTCTTTTAAACCATCAACCATAAATTGATAAAACATGAAATAAACATTCACTACCTATATATAACTAATAAGCATATACTTGCATCAAAAGGATACCGAGAAACAATTGTTAAGTGCAAATTTCATTTAAATTAAGTAGATAACCAAATTGAAATGGCCTCTGGCTTTTGTTGAGTATGAAAATTTGAGACTAGTTCCTTAATGAGAATCGTGGGCAAATGTAGTTCATGTGTTTTATTAAGGATAAATTAATGTTCAGTTAATGAAAATGGTTTGGGCCTACTCTTTGTTTGGAAATTTTATGGAGAGCTGTCAAACCTAATGGTCTCACCAAGAAACTCACTCAAAGTGCTGGATGTCAAAACGGGTAGCTGTGTCTCGAGAGGGCCCACTTTACTCCTCGGGTCACTTTAAGGCGTTTCCCCGCACATTAAGTTAACTACTTTAGAGGTTGTCCTAATTTAAACTATCAACCACTCACCAACACAACGTGTATGAAACCTACTTCTAGCAGATCGAGACTAGCTCAAGAATCGAAGGGTCAGGAACTTCACTGTGAGCTGAGGGAATTTGTTTATTTTAGACAGAAAAATAAATGGATCAATAATTGGAAATGTGAGACTAATTACTAATCCATATCAATTATTCATACTTAAGTAGGACAGGGGATGGTTTATTGTCAACTTGAAATTGCAAAACTAATCTAGCAATTAAAATGTTACTTTCCCAAAATTAAAATCTAATCTAAGTGTTGTATAAGAGATATATTGATTGGTTACTTTAACTCATGCTGAAAAGAAAAAGCAAGAAACCAAAATATATTGATTGGTTACTTTAACTTATGTTGAAAAGAGAAAAGCAAGAAACCAAAACTCTGTACACACACACCACCACACCGCCAATCCCCTAAAGGGAGTACGAACTGGGCACTGTGAGGCCCGCTTTTATTGCTTCCTATTAAAACCGAGAAACTAAGTTCTCTTTTTTCTCTTTTAGGACCTTTGGATCCTTGAAAATTCAAGACTAAAAATCAAAAAATGATTACAAGGGGTCCTTTGAAGGTCTTGGTCTTCAAGGGTTCCAACTTAGGCTAGATTTCCTTCACTTTGGCTTCTTTGATTTCGCCAGAGCTTTCCCTTGTTTTATGATGGGCCTGCTAAAAACCAGCAGAGAGAAAGATTAGAAAATGATGCCAAACTCTTTAAGCAACTAACATGAAAGACAAATATTTTAGCAAAAATTTTCTGAAAACTTTTCTTATAAAAAAAAAAGCAAAATTTTGTGGATTTTTTGGAGACTTTAAATGAAACCTGCTTGTACTCTTTTTTTAGAGTTTTCTGTTTGCTGTCCTAAAACAGAAAGCTAAAACTCCTAAACAACTATATCTACAAATGCAAACTTAGAGCAACTTTCTCTACCTTAAAAAAAAATGTGAATTTAAGGAAAAGTGCCACAAAACTACTTAGATATATCCTTTGAATAAGAAAGAATTTAAACCGGATCTAAGACTCATGCATACAACATTAGATAATAAGATTAACCTTTGAACTCAATTCTAGATGACATGCAAGAGAAATAACCAAACGATTTTCTTTAGAAATAAAATAGGAGATAGAGGGAAGCTATGCTTGGAATATCTTGGGCCATGGGGTCCTTCTTTGGTGAAGTGAAGAGGGATCTTCTTCAAACGTCTTGAAGAAGTAGAAGCATCAATCTAGATCCTCCTAATCTCCAAGTAGAGCATCAATTACTTCAAAATCCTTGCACAATAAAGGGGTAGAAAAAATGGTGCCACCTACAAAAGAGACTTCAATACACAATTAGTTAAGCAAAACAAAATTGCAATTGAAACCTTACTAATAGATAAACAAAAGCATTACTAATCAAGCAAGCTTAGTATTCCTATCCAAGTAAGTAACAATACCTTTACAAAGACAATTTAAACCACAATATAATAGCATAAATCATGAAACAACATCACCATTTTATAAGCATCCACACATTTGGACAATCCACCAATATTGACCTCCAAAGTCTTCCTTTTATTCCAATATGAAAGAGTATTACAACAACAATAGTACAATAGGCTTCTCTTCTCAAGCTCCAACTGCCATCAATGGGAGAGAGCGCTTTTGTTTATACAAGTTTGGGTGGAGTTCCCAATGAGGAGGGCTCATGCCAAGTGTGAGGGGCGCATCTTTTGATGGGGAACAAGTGTAAGAGGAGGAGGGGCGAATTGTAGCCTTCTCATGCCATATCATTACCAAGCTGCCACCTTTCAACCATTGAATGAGTCAAGGATTTGGGAGAGGATCTCCCTTCTAGAATGCGCCACCTCAAGGGAGAGGTGCGCACCTCCTTTTGAACACATCTAATAAATCATCCATGTATGCCATATCTCATGCCTTTGATGCTCACATCCTCCTATGGGCGCCACCTTGCCTTTTGGGTTTTTACTTCAACTCAAACATGTCCCCACATGTTCCTTTATTTTGCCCTGTTGGATTTTTTATTGATTTTATAGGAGATTTTTGGCCCTTTTTGAGAGCAGACTAATTTAAGTGATTAAAAATTCTACTAATTTTACCTAAACAAGTGGGTACTCTCTTTATGTATGGGTGCTCTAGGTCCAAAAAATGAGCATCCTCATGTGGCTTCATTTAGCCCTAGTGCCACTTTTTAATACATCTTTATTTTTGAATTAAAAATTGCCGACTCTCGAATAATTTTTAATTAACTTAAAAAATAAAAAATCCTTAGGGGACTTAATACATTTCCATAAGACTTTAGGAAGATGTTTAGCATGGTAATATACATTAGACACTAAGCTTAGATCCATGCTCAAGCCTAACTTACATGGGCATATCTCACCGAGGAATTGAGTGAAAAAACTCTAAAATTATAAATTGCTTGAAACGACAAAATATAATTGTAAGTGAAAAAACACTCTAGAGAGTTAACTCACGCTTAGAACTTAAGGTGACTAAGACCTTTTACAAGTTCATCATGCAACATCTCTTATTACAATTTTATGGAAATGTAAAGAGAAAAAATGTTGGTCTTAATGATCGACTGAACTTCAGGCCTCCTCAATTTTGAATAATAATATTCAAACTTTGGTGGCTCGCTGAAAGTCCATCCTAGTGCAACTTTGATGGATAACATCGTTCCATATGGGGACGGTGCTTGATCTTTTATTCTTTAAAAGAAAGCATACGAGAATCCAGAATAATGTGACCTGCATTCACCGAAAAATTTTGTCAATAACATGTCCATATATAAAATCCAACACTAAACATGAGTTGTAGAAATAATATACATGTATGTATACAATTTTTTGAAAGAAATAAACTATGTACAATGCACTTTAAACTATGTACAAAATTTAAACTATGTACAAGAAATAAACTATGTATAGAAAAAATAAATGAATTTAAAGTACATAGGATAAGATTTAGAGAATATGATACAACAGATGTCCATGGACATCGATGACTTCGTTGAAGAAGAGCTGAGAAGTTGACCATTTACCGGTAGTGCAACTTCTCACCGTCCAATCTACCTAGGATAAAGGAGTTCTTTCCAGCTACATCCTAGATAATATAAGGCCCCTATAACTCATCGAACTTGCCGTGGATTCCTAGTTTTTCTCTTCGTTTGTCCCATAAGAGTACTGTATCTCCTGCTTGGAAATTTCTTTGTCTTGAAGATTTATCAAGGGTTCTTTTTATCTTTTCCTGATATTTTATACTTTGATCAAGGGCTTCCTTCAAGTTTTCATCCAACTCAATTATCCGATCAATCTTGTTTTGATGAAAATCTTCATCTAAGCCATACTTTTGGACAAAATGATACACTGGAAGCTTGAGGTGCACTGGCAAAGTGACAAGGGTCAGAAACCAACTCAAAGGTACTTTTCCCCGTTGCACTTTTCTTTGTAATCCTATCATCCCAAAGTGGAAACTTAATCTTATTATCCCATGATCTTTTGTTATCCCCAACAATTTTCTTAAGGATTGTCATCAAGTTCTTGTTGCTAGATCCAACAAGACCATTGCCTTGGGGATACAATTTGACAGAGTGAGATAATATGATGGAATATTTAAAGCAGAATAAGGATAATTCTCAGGAGAGTTGAAGGCTTTGGCATTATTGGTAGTTATTTTCGCTGGCACACCAAATCTTAGTGATAATTTTGTCTTCAAGAAAAGTCCATGACCACTTTATCTGCTGCCGACGGTATAAATTCTCTACCCACTTTGTGAAGTAGTTAGTTGCTGTGATTATCCAAGTAATGGCTATACTTGGATAAATTATCTTTAAACTCCATCTAATGAAATCGCTTTTCCCCATCACGAAAAGGGGCTTCAACTACTACTGGTTGTAATGGCAAGGATGCTAGCTTTTGCTTCCCAAGAACAATCGACATCACTGGCTGTAAACTCAATTCATTTTGTGCAATATCCGAAAATATATAGTAGGCCAAGAGGTAACCCGCTTTGAGATTTTGTGGGTTGTGGTTTTGGCTTCAAAATGCCCACCACAAAATCTCGAATGAAAATCAACCAAGAGTCTTGTGGACTCAAGCTCATCAACACATCTAAGCATTACCCCATCGAGGTTCCTCCAACCTAATCCATCTCCACAATATAATACTTAGTTGTTTTTAATCTCAATGCTCTTCTTTGTGACCAATCAAGTGACTAGGCATGTGAGATTAGAAAGAAAGAAAATGATATCAACATACCATTCGCGTTGTTCTAACCTTTGAAGTTTTGGAGATAAAGTTATCTAGGGTTGGTTGTTTGGATGCATTCAGGCCCAAAGCTTGTTCAATAATTGGTTAGCATTTGAGCTAACTTTTGACCTTTGGATTAATTTGGTGGGTTTGATCTCTAGATCATACTCTTCAGCTTTCTAAAACCCACTTTCCTTCACCCCGGCGCTCTTGTTGTCCAAGGATATCTTTTTACCGGCGGGTGAGGTACATACCCCACAACTTTGAATATCCTATGTACACCCAGAAGTATTTAAGGGACTTAACCAAAGCATATGCTTGCTTTTCCATAGTTGTGTAATTAAGTTATGAATTTTGCAATGCCTTACTCATGAAGGCAATGGGTTGCTCTGGATCATCATCATTCTTTTGGAGCAACACTCCTGCCATAGTATCCTCGGGAGCAAAGGAGAAGATTTGAAAATCTTTGGCATAGTTTGGACTAATTAGTACAAAAGATTTACCAATTCCATCCCACTTTTAAAAGCTCTTCTTCCTTCTTCTGGCCACTCAAACTTGACATCTTTCTTTTAAAGTTTGATAGGTTTCAAAGTTTCCGCCAAATTTGGGATGAACCTTCTTACAAAGTTAATTCAACCAAGGAAGGATTGCAAGGTTTTCTTGGTTTGTGGTAAAGGGACCTGTTGTATGGCTTATACCCTTTCTGGGTCCATTTTCACCCTGTTTCATCTTTTGTTATGATATGACCTAACAATTTTCTTTCATCAACTCCTAAGATTGACTTGGCCTGATTTAAGGGGATGCCATACTTTCGACATCTTCTTTCAAACACTTGTGTGAGATGACTTAAATGATCAACTCTTTCTTTTGAAAACAATGTCAAATCATTCTGGTATATCTCGATGATCTTGCCCATCAATTCATGAAGAGCAAAATCCATGGCTCTTTGAAATGTGGCACCTGCATTTAACAATCCAAAGGCATTCTAAGGTACTCAAAGGTGCCCCATGGTGTGGGGAAAATTGTCTTATTTTGGATCCTCTTTCCTACCAACACTTGATATTATCCCGAGAAACCATCTAACATAGACATTATTTTTGACCCAACAACTCTTTGCAATAGAGTTTCCATGTTGGGCAAGGGGTAATTATCTCAATGCAGGCAAGATTTAGATTTCTAAAATCTATACATGTCTTTATTCCCATTTTCTTTCTAATTACTACCAAGTTAGAACACCATGTAGAGTGTCTTGTTGGGGCAATGATGCCAACATCCAACATCTTTTGAGCTCTGCTTGAATCAAAGGTGCCAACTTAGGATTTATCTACCAAGTTTCTTTTATTCACCTAAAGGTTTTGTGTCTTCTTTGAGTGGATAGTATGTTGAAATACATCATCTTTATAAGCTTTGAGTTCACCATATGTAAAAGCAAATACATCCCTATACTCACTGAGAAGACTTATTAATTGTTTTTCTTTTTTCTAAAGTACTCCGGGATTTTATGAGTCTTGGGGTTTCTTCCGTCCCAATGTTTACTTCTACATAGCTGCCAGGTTTTACTACTACTTTTTTCTTTATGTACATGTCATGCTCACAAAGATCTTTGAGAAGTTATTCCTCTAGGGGTTGGGTTTCTTACTGATTTATCCTCCTCAGGATAATCTTTGTTTTCTTTATAACTGACCTTGAAATTTGAGAATTCTGAACATTATGAATGAATCTTAGGATCTGTTTGTCGCCTCTCAATACGTTTTGCCAATGATCCATTATCTGAACTCAAGGCTCCAAAGATTATTTCCAATATTCTCCTTTTATTAAATCTTTTGAAGGTTGGAGGGTTGAAGCCGTAACTGCCAAACTGTCTGCTAGATTGTTCTGTTCCCTAGGTACTCAAATGATATCCATAGCATCAAACATTTCTATGGTATCCCAAATTGCATTTTTGTATCTCCTTAATCTTTCACTTTTGTATGCAAACTTATTTTACACCTGGAGAATGACTAAGTCCGAAACAACCTTGTCATTTATTATTTTTATCTCCATATCTTTGCAATTTCTAGGCCTAGTAGAAGTGCTTCATACTCACCCACATTATTTGTTGCATCAAATTTTAATCTAAATGCAAAATTGTAAGACTTTTCCTCACAGGAAATCCAGGGACAATCCCAAATTTCTTTTCTTGATCCATAATGCACTATCAAAGTTAATCTCTCCAAGCATTAATACTTTTTTTTTCATCTTTAAACCTTTCTTCAGCTGGTGCTAGGAAGTATGAACAAATAGAGAAATTACCCATGTAAGATGTTTGGCATAAGAACTCATTAAATTGCTCTTTAGGGTCTTCTATGTGGTACTTTCTTTCTTTTTCTCTAAAGAGCCTAAAGCTTCTGGTTGATGGAGGAGGGTATGGATAGTTGCAAAGGACAAATCCATATTTATGTAACCACCCATGAGTCTCTACTTTCTTTGAGAGAAGCATACCCCAAGCATTTGGCACATCAATTACAAGCACATCCATTTCAAAGCAATAAATATGGGTGGAAAGCTACTTAATCAAGCGCGTGATCTATGATAATCCCAAGGGTTTCAGCTTCCCTCGAGTCCATGGCACATATGTTTTGGTAGGGCCTGGTAACTTTGGCTAGTCTAGCTTTGCATGATTCCTTTAGTAATAATGTTGGATGAAGCCCCTGAATCATACATACGCTATATGTAACCATTGGTCATTTATTTCTAGAGACACAAAGAAAGGGGGATTCTCTTCCTTTGTTCTATCTCTTCAATGTTAAAAACCAATCGGTGGTCTCTATATAGTTCTTTTCTTTTTCCTCGACTTTATCAACCTCTTGATTTTTCACAATCCTTTTACTATCAAGAACATTTATTGTTTTGAGTAATTTTTCCTTTTGTGAAGGAATCTTTCTAAAAGATTTGATAATCGGAACCAATATTTTAGTGATCTCGAATCCAACTACCTAAATCAATAGATAGATCAAGACTGAAGGGGAGTAGTTACCTTGGGAAAAATTTGTTTGAGATTTGCTTACAGCTTCTCTCCCTTTCCTTTGGTAAACAATTCCATTATGTCTGGCCATCTCTAAAATATGCTCGTTTGTGGGCTTGTGTCCATAAAGTTTGGTGACATTATCATACTCTTTCACCACTTCTTTGACTGTCACACACCTTTCTTGCATCATTTGGAGCCAATGATCCATTGACAATGGGTGAGTTTCTCCAAATTGTTTATGTGGTTAGAGTTTATTGAATGCCCCACAAAGTTGTTTGTTGGAGGGAGGCCATGCTCATTTATTTGGCAAAATATCGACAAGTGGACTCTTCATGAAAGTCCTCACATGCTCTACAAAAGGGTGGTATATCCTCATTACCACATTATTAGATTCTAACCAATTAGGTGGTGGCCTTGTCTGCATGAGGAGTTTTCTTTTCCATCTTTCACACGCCCTTGGTTGGAATCTATTATTCTCGTTTTGGGACCTCCATGGCTATCAACCTATTCTCAGAATGCACTAAGTTGCAGCATGAAAGTGGTTTCCATTCTTTTAACCATCTCTATAATTACAGGAAGGGTCATAGGATGTGATCCTGTATTATCCGGGAATCGCCGCTTTTAGACTCTGACTGTTTTTAAGAGCTGCCTCTTGTGAATCCCGGAAGGTTTGACTTTCCCGTTTTGGCTATTTTGTCAATCTTGATAGCTGGGTTTCTTGAGCCTTTTGAGGCCTGAGTAAGGGTTCTTTATCTCTTAGTTGATATCCATTTCACCACCAATGCCTCAATGTAATAAATCAAGATAACACTCTTAGGAGGTTTGATGTCTTGGTGCATGCTCAAAACTAGTTCATTGAACCTTTGTTGAACTCATCCATGGCTTCATTTTCAATTTTCTTCTTCAGGGTGTTGAGGGTCACAAAGATGACTATGGATCTCTTTTCTCCCCTCACTTTTCAGTAAAGGCATCTATGAGATCCTTCAATGTTTTGAAGGTGTTATCCGACTTGTATTCATACCAGTCTGAAGCATCATCATCTTCTAAGGAAAGAACAAATAACTTCATTTTTACATCTTCATACTCATGTGCAACACACCATTTATTTATACATCTCATGAACGATTTGACATGCATCTTAGCCGAAATGACATTATTACCTTTGAAAAACTAGGAAGTTTTTCAATTGCCTTTTCAGAAGAAAAGGATAATTGCTTTATTGCACTAAAAATCACATGGAGTGATATATGCATGGCTTCAAAAATTACTACTAGCAAAGCAAGTGGATATCAGAAATAAACTCAAATCCTAAATGACTAAGTACTCTACTTAAAGAGGCTTTTAGCTAACCTCCTTCTATAAACCTTTTCAGGTTCAGAATGAAGTTAAGAATGCCTTTTTGGAATTCCTCCTTGTAGAATACCTAGTTAAATTGAATTAAGTGGAGTCACATGGTTGAGTCTATTTCATAAACCATGCTATGAAAACTAGTAAAAACAAGGAAAAACAAGACGCGTTCCGGGAATAGAAAGATTTATCCCTATGAATCTGCCAAAATGTTAAGTCACTTATACATTGACCTCGGGAGACGTGGAAGAATCTTCTTAATCACTCAAGGTGTCCTTAGCAAGTGGAGTTAGTGTCAAGCCACATAATCCCTAACTCTCCGCCCAGGGGTAAAACTCCCTAGCTTAAGCCAAGGAGGTCCTAGAAAAATATAATATAAGGCTTTAAATATGCTAAGGTTAAAATGAAATCTAGGAGTTTATTATTCTTTAAACCATCAACTATAAACCGATAAAATATGAAATAAACATTCACCACGAGATATATACTCATTGCCATATACTTGCATCAAAAGGATACCGAGAAACAATTGTTAGATTTTAAGGTTCATTTAAATTAAGTAGATAACAAAATTGAAATGAAGCTTGTGGCTTTGCTGAGGAAAATTGAGCACTGCCTTAAAGGGAATCGTGGGCAAATGTAGTTCATGTGTTTTATTTAGGGATAATTGATGTTTAGTCGAAAATGGTTTGGGCCTACTCTTTATTTGAAATTTTATGGAGAGCTTTACCGAACCCACGGTCTCACCAGTCTCCACTCAAAGTGTTGGAGCATCCAAAACGTGGGGAAGCCAGTCTCGAGAGGCCCATTTCTCGTAGTCACTCTGCCTACAAGATTAAGTTAACTACTTTAGAGGTTGTCCCACTAAATTCATCAACTACCACCAACACGCGGTATGAAACTTACTTCTAGCATATCGAGACTAGCTCGCAATTGGAATGGTCAGGAACCGCACTGTGAGTCGAGGGGAATTTGTTTATTTTATAACAAGAAAATAAATGACTGAATTGAAATGTGAGACTACTCACTAATCCATACCTACTGATCTTTCGAGGAGTCGAGGGGATGGTTTATTGCCAACTTGAAATTGCAAAACTAATCTAGCAATTAAATGTTACTTTACAAATTAAAATCTAATCTAAGTGTCGTGGTTAAGAGGAGCATTGATTCGTTACTTTAACTTATGCTGAAAGAGAAAAGCAAGAAACCAAAACTTGAACACACACCACCACACCGCCAATCCCCTAAAGGGAGGCCAAAACCGGGCACTATGAGGCCCACTTTTATTTTTCTTCTATTACAATTGAGAAACTAAGTTCTCTTTTTTAGGACTTTGGATCCTTGAAAATTGGATCAAAATTGAAGAAAAAATGATTACAAGGGTCCTTTGAAGGTCTTGGTCTTCAAGAGTTCCAACTTAGGCTAATTCTTCACTTTGGCTTTGATTTCACCAGAGCTTCCCCTTGTTTAAGGATGGGCCTGCTAAAACCAGCAAAGAGAAGGATTAGAAAATGTTGGCAAACTCTTTAAGCAACTAACATGAAAGGCAAATACTTTAGCAAAAATTTTATGAAAAAACTTTTCTTATAAAAAAAAAAGCAAAAAATTTTTTTTTTTTTTTTGAGGCTTTAAATGAAACTAAGCTAGGGTCTTTTAGAGTTGCCTATATTGCTCTTAAAACAGAAAGCTTAAACTCCTAAATAGCTAGATCTACTTATGCAAACTTAGAGCAACTTTCAACCTTAAAAAAATTTGAATTACAGAAAAGTGCCACAAACCATTGATCTATCCTTTGAATAAGAAAAAAATTGAAACTGATTCTAAGACTCACGGGCTGCAACATTGATACTAAGATTAACTTTGAACGATTCTGATGACATGCAAGAGAAATAACCAAACGATTTTCTTTAGAAATAAAATAGAGAGGAGGACAGAGCAAGCTTATGCTTGGAATATCTTTGGGCTATGGGGTCCTTCTTTGGTGAAGTGAAGAGGGTTCTTCTTCAAACGTCTTGAAGAAAAAGAAGCATCAATCTAGATCCTCCTAATCTCCAAGTAGAGAATCAATCACTTCAAATCCTTACAAAACACAGGGTTAGAAAAATGGTGCCACCTACAAGCAAGACTTCAATACACAATTAGTTAAGCAAAACAAAATTGCAATTGAAAACCCTACTAATAGATAAACAAAAGGATTGCTAATTAAGCAAGCTTAGTATTCCTATCCAAGTAAGTAACAATATTTCTACAAGGTCAATTTAAACCAAGCATAATAACATTGGCAACGACAAAATATTTCCGTTTTAGAGGGTCCCAAAACGAAAATATCGGCAAAACGGGAAAAAGATCGTAAATATCGAAAATGTCAAGAACTAAAAAATACAAAAAATATTCATTTTTTCAATTCTTTTAAATATCTAAAGCATCAACAACATCAAATAAATGCATTTCCACATAAATATGATAAGAGAACTCATATATAAAATGTATAAGATGTCTAGTAAACTAGAATGCATCACAGATCAACACTAAATCATGTCTTGACTCCTGAGTCTAAAGCCTCAAAATATCATCAAAAAATACAATAAATGTATCTCATCATCATGAGCTATCTACAATGAAATCAGATAAAAAACTACCACCCTCGACCCCTTTTATGGCCGAAGGTTATGCTTCTAGAAATGGATTTTCCTTTAGAGGAAGAAGGTTCTGGGGCTAGCATTGGACTCTAATGAAATGTAGAAGAAGAAAAATCTAGACTCCGATGTCCTCTACTGGTGCTATCGCTAAGTACAACTCGCTCTGCGGAGTTCGTGAAGATATATATATTCATGTGCATCCATATGAATCCATACCATTATACACAAATATGCAAAGTTTCTTGTAAATAGCAAGGGCACATATAACCAAAATAACATCGAAAGTGCAATGCATCTTTTGAACCAAAATACATCAACAAAGAGGTCAGAATATTCTTATCCCTTGCTATCCCCATATATTCAGGGATAACTAGAAGGATCATGTCCAGGCCCACATGGTCCTAGACATGGAGTACGCAGAGTTGTGAGCTATCGAGTAATGGTCCGAGGACCGCATTTCTTCTTTCTTCTCAACATATTTGTCCTCGGCCAAATAGCATCACTTCCATCACTACCTATTTGGGCTTGCATCGTAGAGGCCTTTCGCCTAGCGAGGTGTAATTGGTCCGAGGTATCATGGTATGTGTCATATTTGATCATTATAACATTCTTATGTATGCATTAAATCTCTTTCATTTCACATAACTCCGCTGATTTTACACTAACCCACTTGACCATTGTCTAAGATTGATGGGTAGCTTAGCGTTGGTATTCATGGGTTTTGGTTAGCACCAAAGGGGGTTTGAAGAACCATCGTCCTGCTCCTTCCATATATTATTCACCTTTTCATCTTAAAACCCTACTCATCTATCCTTTCCTCATTCTGCCATTAGAGGACCATCCCGCACATCTTGTCTTGTGGGAAGAAGGGCTAAAGGCCCGGAAGGTAAAGCGAACAAGAGATAAAAAGCCATAGGAAATTAAAACTTAGAGATGCTTCACTGGGGATCCCCCAGAAGGCAATAAAAAGCCTCCCATAAGAAATTGAGGACCCTAAGAAAAATGATAAATAATAAAGAGCAAGACCTAACTGAGAGGATGGAGGTCTCACTGCTACGAGCCGACCCATTATGTTCATAGGTATTTAGCAAAGAGACATTGCCACCATCAAGCTACCAAGCCAGTAAGCGCTGACCTTGGTTGCATGGCCAAAGGAAGGTACCCCACTACGCAGCCGCCCCTCTCATTTCCGCTAAGATACTAGTGGGTAACATCATACCTCTCGCCACCTAGCCAAGGTCCTCTTTGTCAAGGCTTGTAGCAAAATAACAGCAGCATAATGGTAAATAAGGGCTTGGAAAAATTGCATCCATGACAGTATTGCCGGCTTCCTACAAAGGCACCCACAGACGGCTACCCTGTTCTCTAGGGTCTAACTATAACCAGACGTCCTCAAAACCATATCACTATACATGTTTTGGATAACCTTTGAGGAAATCCGCTTCTTAGGGTAATATTGACCAACAGGTTGCCCTTCCTCGCTGTTTGACTTTGTATGGTGGGTCCGTAAGGTCTTTGAGCCTTTTGAAGATTTGTTAGGGGTGACATGCATAGCATATTTGATAATCTTTAATGATGAAATTTGATTTACATTGGCTATGATGTTTTGGACTAATGAGCCCCTCGAGGGCGCAGCTTTTGATAAAGGTGGACCATGCCCCTACGACAAAAATTAAGAGGACGGCACATGGGGAGATGACCGCCGACCTCCATGGGGTCAAGAGCCCATCGATGGACGCTGGGATGGCGAGAGGCAGACCATGCATGATGAGCCCCATGGCCGAGAAGAAGAGCATCCTCGTCAGGACGCCCTTGGCATAGATCATGGCTTATGGGGATCATCCCCCACGTGGACGGACCAAGATGGATGTATGCCACCTTGACGCCGGACGCATTTCCGTGGCACGGGCGCCTTTGATTTGTTAGTTTGCACGGCACGATGGCCGATGCCCAGGAGGGGCAACGCTCCACTCATTTGGTGGTTACCATGCCCTAAGAGGGCCAACGCTCACCTGAGGGGCTTGATGCCTTATATTTTGCTCATTTTGGCAATTTAGCATTTAAAAGTGACAAATGTTTTAAAACTGGACTTTTAGCCATTTCGGCTATTTTGTAGACCTAATTTAATTTTAAGGTCAACGTTGTATAAATAGAGGATGTTTTCCTCTTAATGAACATAACACAACTTGCTCTAATTTGTGAGAGAGACTTCTCTCTTTGTCTTGCATTTTTGGTCTCTTTGGAGAGGCGCAACTTCTTGAGGTCTTATTTCTTGGTGAAGTGGTGCTTTTGCTATTGGAAGGTTTACAACTTAGGTTTGATTAATGCTTCTTTCATGATCTTGTAAGTGTATTTCTTTCATAAAGCTTCTTGAATGAATAGTTGTCTACATTTACATTCATTGTATTCCTTGTTGCTTTGACTTAATCCTTGAAAAACCTAGGGAGTCTACACACAAGTAGGTTGGAGACTCTCATGTCCCCATAGCATTAGCTTTGGCCCATTTGATTTGAGAGAGTTTAGCCTTAGCCATTGCTACACTAGCTTTCTCTCTTCTTGTGCTGGGTTTGAGTAGAAATTAGCTAGTGATTGATTCTAGGCCTACTCTGCTACACCTAGGTTTGATTCCTAGGGTTTGGAGAAAGCCTTGCCTTGGGTAACACTTTTCACCATAGGTTTCATTCCTAAGCCAGTCAAGCAATAAGGAAGTACAGTGAAAGGATTGAAGCTCTAGGCCTAGCCTTTGCTACACCTAGGTTAGTCTTCTTTTCTTAGGGTTAGGTTAGTGGCCTTGCCTTGCAACACCACTAAAAACTCTGCTAGTTCTTTGTCCTGATTTTGAAGACTCTAAACCATTAGTTACCTTTTTCTTTGACTCTGCATTAACTCCAAGGCACTAGTCTAGAGTCTTTTTCTTGAGCTTGTTGTGACCTTTCAACTTTCAAACTCTTTCAAAATTGCAAAACCCTAACTAACTTACTTGCTAACCCTAGTTTATTTTGAACTAACTTTAAGTGATAGCGTGAGGCCTTTTCTTAAACTTGCTTGGATAGTGGGTGCTACCATCTTCTCTTTGTAGCCGTGGAGTTAAATGGTACTTTGGTTGGTTGATTTTGCCCAAACGCCCACTTTGGCTAGCTAACCTGCAAAATAACAACAATATCCTAGTTGTGACGTCATATTAAACCTCTGATTAAACCCTAAGGTTTTGGCTTTATCTTTCTCTTTGATTGGCATTGAGCCTTTGGTTACATTTGCGCGTATTTGGTAAAACGCTGTGCTCTTTTCCTTTTGACTCATTGATAAAGCTGACTGCCATAGTGCAAAGAACATTATCATAGGGTCGACGCTTCATACCTACTTCCTGGCTACACCTAACGCTAGGATTGCTAGCGTACTCATATTGATTGGCTTTGTTATAGCACTTTTCTAAGCTATTTTGATCAAACGCTTCACTCATTGTCATTGTTAAGAACCATACGTCATACCTACTAAGTAAAACATTATATAGTGACGCGGGTGTTATCATTATAGGAGCTTGATCTATTGCATTGATATTTTGATACATGGTTTGAATTTTATCACATTGAATGCCATTGTTCCTTTATGCTATATTGAGTAGTTATTATAAGTCTTTGCTTATTTTTAGGCTATCATTTGACTTCGTCAATAATAATAGCATTAGTATTTGCTCATATATTGAAGATAGTCATCTATTTTATACTAACCCATTGCAAGCATATATTCTAGTTGTCTCGCTTTATTTCAAAATGTAAGCCTACCTGGTTCTTGTGACTATCTTTGGGCATCAACTGCGGAAGGGTTTCTTCCTTGACTTGGCCTTAGTCCTTTAACCTTCCTTTATCCGGATTGACTTTTAGGGACGCCTCCCTGGACTTGCCCTCCTAAATAGGAAAGAGCTCCCCATCGAGGACAGTAAGTGGGGAAGCTCCTGTTACCGGGTTTCTACCTTGACTCAAGCTATTTAACCTTTCCTACAAACCGTATGAATAAGTCCAAAAAATCATGCTACAACAAATAACTACATATCATCAAAATTTATACTAGAGTTAGGGATCCCTATCATCAAGCTGCTCAAACATTAAAATAAGATAGAAAAGCCACATGCCTAATAAAGGATTTTACTTGAGTGAAGGGTACATTTTTTACTAGATTCATGACTTTAAAGAGTTCAACAATCAATGCCACCAACATCGAGGTGTTATAACGATGAGGGTTGCTCTTGGATCAAATGCCGCCTATACTCCCTCATACATGATAGAATCTTAGTGAAATGTTGCAATATTGTCAATCTTAAAATCCTAAAAACCATTAAGTCTCAATAATTTGAAGGACCTGTACCTACTTTCTTCATATGAAGTCCAATGAGGTTTTGGAACCACTCTCAAACATCCTCGAACAATTAATGGTAATGTTAAATTTAGTAAAAGGATGAAAATGAATTTATCTTTCATTTTCATCCTTTGTTTTAAAGAATTTAATATTACCATTAATTAGTATATACTAGCCCTCTAATTCATGCTCTCTCTTTCTTCTTTGCTCTCCAAACCCCACACCTTGTTTGCAAAATGACACTTTAAAACCCTAAATTGGCTTTTAATCCATGACTATCTGCGACATTTTCAATCAAATCGCTGACATCAAGGCTATCTACTATATTATCGCTGATATTTTCTTAAAGTGACAAAATAGCTTATATTTTCCCTCGAATAATATTCGCTGAGGCTCTGCTTGTTGACATTGATCGTTAATATCAAGGATATTATCGTGATGTTGGTAACAGAGATTTAAATCACAATATAATAGCATAAATCATGAAACAACATCACCTCATTATTAAGCATCCACACATTTGCACAATCCACCAATCTTGACTTCTTAAAGTCTTCCTTCTTTTATTCCAATATGAAAAGATTATTACAATAACAATGATACAATAAGCTATTCTTCTCAAGCTCCAAACTGGCTAACAATTTCGGGAGAGATATTATACAAGTTGGGTGGAGTTCTTAATGAGGAGGGTGAATGCCAAGTGTGAGGGGCGCATCTTTTGATGGGGAACAAGTGTAAGAGGAGGAGGGGCGAGTTGTAGCCCTTTCCTCATGCCATATCATTACTAAGCCACTCAACCATTGAATGAGTCAAGGATTTGGGAGAGGATCTCCCTTTGAGAATGCACCACCTCAAGGGAGAGGTGCGACCTTTTTGAACACAGGAAAATCATCCAGCTATGATCTCATGCCTTTGATGTATCAGTGGCATCCTCCCATGGGCACAACTCACCTTTGGCTTTACTAACTCCCCAAACATGTCCCCACATGTTCCTTTATTTTGCCCTTACATGATTTTTTATTGATTTTACTTGTGACTTTTTGGAAGTTTTTGAGAGTAAAAATAATTTTAAGTGATTAAAATTACTAATTTTACTCAAACAAGTGGGTACTTATGTAATATGAGTGCTCTAGGTCCAAAAAAATGAGCACCCATGGCCTATTTATCCCCTAGTGCCACTTTTTAATACATCTTTATTTTTAATTAAAATATTTAATCTCCGACAATTTTTTAATAAACCTAAAAAATAAAAATCCTAGGGGAATTTAATACATTTCCATAAGACTTAGGAGGATGTTTAGCATGGTAATATTCATTAGACACTAGGCTTAGATCCATGCTGCTTCAACCATGGGCATATACTCAAATTGGAGGAATCGAGTGAAAAACTCATAAATTATAAATTGTCTGAAAATGGAAAAAAAATATAATTAGTAAGTGAAAACACTCTAGAGTATAAATCACGCTAGGACTTAAGGTGGTTAAGACCTTTACAAGTTCATCATGCAACATCTCTCTTATTACAATTTTTTATGGAAACAAAGAGAAAAAGGTGGTCTTATGACTCACTGAATCCTCTCAACTCAATTCTGAAAATAATGTTCTAAACTTTGGCGTTTGCTTGAAGTCCATCCTCTATGCAACTTTGAGGGATAAATGCTGTGACTATTCCAAGAAACCAATTCTGTACTTCAAAGATGTTGCAAAAATGTGATCTGAGAGCTACAAAATGGTTTAGTGATAGGAAGCTCCATAGGGCGCTTCATTACTTTACATGCCAGACTATAGATGATAGATTCATTTTAGTAACTAGACTTAGGAGTCTAGCACTTAAACTTGTTGTTTTGGACCTTTCGATCTTCATAATCCAATGCAGATGGACTATTTTATAATCATAACTATTTGGTCACGACTCATATTGTTGATGTATTGCTAGATGACTATTTCATTCCATACTTAATGGTCTACTTTCTACTATATGGCTTAAAAAATTTGTATGTCGGTTTGTAAGTTTGTAATTGCTAGATTCTAGATGGTTGATAATCGAATGATTAATCGCATTGATGTACTACTACTCACTACTATGGATGCCATTTTAATGTTACAATTTACAAATGTGCATGTTTTCATAACATCATATATTCTGCAGCTAATTTATCTTTCTGCATGTTTTTTTAATATAAATGCAATATATATATATATATATATATATATATATATATATATATATATAAGAGCCAAAATAGACGCTTTCCATGACGCTTCCCTCGAGGATTTTTTGAAAAATGACGCTCCCTGACGCCCGTTTCCTAAAAACGCTCCCACTTCGCTCCACGCTCTGGCGACATTGCATGAGATGTTATGCTCATCTTCTCCATATCCAGAAGATCTGGAGAACCTATGCATGCCATGAGCATACAATAATGGTGTGCCCACATTTGGAGTAGATGTAAAAAAAGAAGTTAGGAACAATAAACGATTTCATATTTTTTCATATTATTTGCTCTAGTTACCTCTTTGTGAAATGCTTTGGTTCCCAAGCTTTTGCAGTGAGAAAAAATTCTTCCATCTTATGTCAGGTAGGAGCATTAGGTAGCCTCCTCCTAGTGATCATGCCATTTTCTCCAAGATGCAAAAAGTAGCTTGTTGTGAAGCCGACGATCCCCAATGTCTCAATCTTTCCCCTTAAATCACTCGATGGCAACGTTTCTCTAGTCATATGTTATACAATAGCCATACATTGAAACTTGACAATATTGTATCATATGGTATAGAAAATCACACTGCTGCTGAATTTTTGCACAACGAAGGTGTAATGTCCCTTTCCCAGTGATGACTCCAGGAGGAGCGACTCAGTAGCCGATACTGATTCTCGTAGGCTATAGTCGGGAGAAAAAGAGAATAAAATAATTATTTAGTGTCATATACCAGAAAAGCCTAAGTTGAAAGTGACATTATGTAATAAAGTGGAAAAAATGTGATTAAGTGACTTAAAAGAATAATTAAAGTCAAAACTTAGGAAAAGTCACTTTAATTAAATAAAGTGAACGAGGAATTAGAATGGGAATCAAGTATAAAATGGAGGATAGCCTTAATTCCTCTCATTATCGAATATTGGGATTGAGAATTGGATTGCAGAGAGAAGTTAGGCGACTTTGTGTACTTTTGTGGATTTCCAAGGAGAAATCACCACAGTGATTGATTTCAGTGTTGCAAGACACACCCTAGTTAGTCGGGAGGATCTTCCATCTTCTCCATTGTTCTTCAGGATTGCAGCAGATACAACATTGGATCCATTCAGAGGGATTCACATCAGTCAGGGAGGTTCAAAGACTTGCCCTTGGTGCTTGGAGGGCAAGGGAGTTACATGATTGATCCAGAGGGAGGCGTGGAGGTTCAAGAGGGACACTATCCCATCAGACAACAATAGATCTTCGTATTCTTAGTGCATGCAACATATTTCATTATGCATGCAGCGTATCTTCCATCCAGTAGCATATTTGGACTTGCATGTGACATATCCACACTCGCATGTAGCAGATCTGGAATTGCCTTTACTCACATGTAGAAGATCTATCCACAGGAGATTCACCATTCATCAGTGACAACAATTGCAACGTATTTCCATTGCATGCAGCGTATTGTCTGTGCATGCAACATATTTCACCATGCATGCAGCGTATCTTCCATCCAACAACATATTTGGACATGCATGCAACAAATCCACACTCACATGTAGCAGATATGGTATTTCCTTTGCATGCATGTTTATTCCAGGTTAAATCTAGACTTATAATGATCAATCTGAAGAGTTTTGAGCAGTTTAGCAGTGTTTTGCTTATATCCCAGTATTCCATTTATACTATTAGTGCAATAAAGAACATTGTTCCAGCAGCAAAACTATTTGCATGCAGTAAAAACAAGCTTAAAACCCCAAACATTATGAGAATAAACTAAACCAGATCCAGAATCCTTGAAACCACATTCAGAAACCCAAAGAAACTTCAGTCAGATAGCCACACCAGTATTTGGGATATGTCAGAAGGCTGATACAGCCAAATCTTGCTAATATGATTTAGACTACAAGCATGACTAGTGCTTCGACAAGCGAGCATTTTTGAGCTTAGGTTTCCCTTATTGCATTTCATTTTTACAAATTTGTCATATCTGTTCTCTGTGCTACTTGAGTATATCTTTTCAATGATAATGCATGCTTTCTTTTACATCATTGCTACTGTTATCCTTTTGGGCAACCAATTTCAGTTATATGCATGGCCATGCTGTCAATCCTTTCCCTCTATTTCTTAAATTTTGTATGCACTTGTTTCACTAACCTCTTCCTAAATCATTGGAGCAGTAATTAGCTTATCAGTTCTCTATCTTTGTTCGTTTCACATGGAAGGTCTAGGTAGGTTTGATATTCCATCAAGCAAGTATATCTCTGTTCACGGAAATTCTTTTGCATTCATTTTTAGCATTAGCCATTACAATTTTGCTTTATGACATGTTTATTGTAGCTCTGTCTGCATTCATCAACTAACTGCCACTGTTTCTATTTTTCAGTTTGTCTGGAAATCAGGGCCTTTGTGGAGTGCCATCTCTACCAGCTTGTCCATACTTTTGGGAAAAGACTGGCTTATCTGTTGGTGCTAAAATTGCGTTAGCTTTGTCTTCTGTGGTGGTTATTATAATGCTGCTCTCAATATTGTATTTGTGCGTCATACGAAAGCACAGAAACGACTATGACTTCGATCTTGGCCTGCCACATGATCTTATCGGTAAACATATTTTTCTCGATTAAATCATTTTTAACAAGCATAGTACAGCTAGCTCCTCTTGTTAATAATTTTTGGAATAGGGAAATGTTGGAGGATTATGAATCCATTTAGATTTTGTTTTTTCAGTGTGAACAAGTTTGTTTGTTTGTTGCCCGTGTTCATTGAAATAGAAGATTCATTTTGCATGTATGCTAAATGTAAAATTTTGGTTTCATGGATCACAAAGCTTTAAAGTTCCACTGAGGATTTTAAAAAAATTAGAAGATTTTGAAAAATTATCATGAAATGTGAGTGAACAACATCAGAAGACAGGTCAAATTTATAAAATATTAGAAAATCAACATATTTCTATTTCAATTTTCAAATTAAGAAGAAAAAATGACCTAGAAGTATGTCAGTTACCGTAGATTGCTTGGATCGGATAGTGTTTCCAGTAGTGACAGCAGTAATAACAGTATCAGTAATTCGTGACTTTTGTCTTATAGCTCAAAGTCATAGTAGATGGCTTTTGTCTTGTAGCTAAAGTCATAGTTAATGGATTTGGTCTTGCAGCTAAAAGTTATAGTTGGGTGGCTGCTAAAGTCTTCCATAGCTGTTTTTTTGTTGACATGGGTGGAATGTAATGTCATGGATGATGTATTCAGCCTCCCACCATGCCTATAAATGTAACCCTGGAGGACCCCTTAGGAAATATATCTCTTTTAGTTCAGTTTTATGTGAACTTCAAGGAGTGGAGCAAATATGTGTTTTCGAGATATTGCATTGTATTTCTTCTTTCAATCAATAGAAGACAGATGTGAGTGAGATTTCAGATCTGTATATTTTGCTATTCTAATTTTCAGCAGTGTGTTTGTAGGTTAATGGAAAATGCACTTAAATTTGCTATTTTGATTGGAGCTTTCAAGTTTTCAGTGACCTATGATTTAGGTTATTCTTTCTAAGTTCTTTCTAA
>SNQJ01S0106404.1:15176-45061 GCA_010110895.2 Picea sitchensis | reverse complement strand
CATCCTAAAGAGCCCATTCATTCAATTGTATGCCATAGACAAGTTTCCAAACACTTGCAATTTTGGGATCCCTTTAACAATTTCTTTCTTCAATAGCAATTCCAAAGCTATCAATTATGCAAAATTGTTAGTACCATTATGCAACATTTCTTTGAAGTTTATATAATGTGAATAATTAGATAGTAATGTGCCTCTTATACCACAACAATCTTGTTTCCTTTGGAAAAAACCATCAAAGTGACGCTAGGTACTTGACTTATCTATTGAAGGATCAAACAATTTATCCTCACTTTCACAGCCTTGTAAGAAACTTTTATGCTTCTAGAAAGTGACCTAAATTGAAATCCACATTGAAAATATGGTAGTAATCTACCTTCAAATATGTCAACATTTTTGGTGAATCAAATACCTCAAGAAACGATGAAGGGGAGAGATTTGAAATCCAAGAGTTGTTTTTGCTGAAATCAATTATTCAAATATTTCTCTATCGTCTCCCCTTTCTATCCACCTACCACCTGTCATCACATCCCATATCTCACCATCATATGAAGAACTATTTAGAAGATGATAAATAGGTTATAACTCTTGCTTACACAATGTACAATGGCCCAATCCTTATCGACATCATTTTTGGAGCACATCCCATGTTAATGATTTATTATTGAGAAATAACCACATATAAACTAATATCATAATATTAGAATTGTAGCTATCCTATACATTTTCTTGCACTTGCTTATTTTTGTTCTATTTTTTTTGTTTATTTCTTTTTTATAATTTAGTGAAATATTTATTATCCTTCATGAATTTTTATCAACCATTGGAACATGAAGCATTTCATTTGGAATTTGAGGAGTTTGGGTAGTTGTAACACTAAAAGACAAGGAGCACAAACATAAATATGAAGTTTTTGAATGAGCAAAGCACCTTTCGCTCTCCTTTGGTTTGTTGTTTGTAGTGTATATGGTTATGGATTACAAAGACTTATGCATAGTTTTTGTGAATGTAAAGAAACCCAAGGGAATTGTCCATTAACTCCTTAAACTTGTTAGGAACCTAACCTTCCTAACTTCTTACATAAGTTGAATAATATATTTTCCATGTAATAATGGTCGACATTGAATAATAAAGCCAATTTAATAAAGTTAACAAGTCTAATGTAAGAAGAATTAATAGAAGCTTCTACTATTAGAAATATCTTCCTCTATAATGTTCT
Source organism: Picea sitchensis (assembly GCA_010110895.2). Classification (NCBI taxonomy): domain Eukaryota; kingdom Viridiplantae; phylum Streptophyta; class Pinopsida; order Pinales; family Pinaceae; genus Picea; species Picea sitchensis. The sequence continues at coordinate 43,845 of SNQJ01S0106404.1, read as the reverse complement.
TTAGAAGATAGAATTAATAGAATTGAGAAAGCCTTGTCTTGAGAATTATTGTAATAGAGATTTTCTCTTTTGGAGGTGTTGACGGGCGAAATTGTCTGTCCGTCAACTGGAAGAGCGAGTCTGGTCCGGGGTTGTCTAAATAACCCAAGCCGTTTGGATTAACTCACCCTGACGGGTTTTGCGGATCCGTTAGCCGATCTAAGTCCTAAAGAAAGAAAAAAGAAAAAAAGAAAAATAACGAAAGGAAAAACACTAACCTAATAAATAACAAATTACTAAAATTTCTAAGTACAATTAACTATATATATATATGTCCCCGAGGTGTAGGACAGTCGGTGACGGAGTGTGTTGTTAAGCCACTCCGTGATGTTAAAGTCACCGGTTCGAAACCTGCGGGGACAAAAAATCCAGGAGAGTTACCCCCTTGAAGGTGGGCTTGGTTTTGTATCAATAAAATTATCAATTTGGTGGTGTGATTCTCTATAAATTGTTGTTCCACTGGTATTTGTTATGCTATTTATGTTTCTTCTTATTATAATGCTATATCAAGTATCTTACAAGTGGTGTCATAGGTCTTTCATCTCCAGAAATTATGGGTAATGTTTTTTAGGGTATAGGCATTGTACTTAGCATATTTAAAGCACAAATACCTATCTTTCAGCAGAATTAAAGCCATGGTTGGGGAAGACTATAAGAAAGAAATATGGAATTTTTTCAGGTGTTACACGGAAACAATCTTTTCACCCTTTTTTGGAAACCTCTATAATCCATGTTAGTTTTAGCTAAGTGAGTACCATGAACATAATCTATATAGGACCATCACTCCCACGTACCATAAGGTATATAGGGAGCCCCCCTAGTTCTCCTGAAGCTATCTCTAGGTCATCCCAATTTAATTAGATGGGATTCTATAGTACACTGATAACAACACTCATGAAGATGCTCTCTAGTACCTAGGTAATCCAGTAGTATGGCTAAGGGTATGGTCAGGCCTCCTTATTTAGTTCTCTGAGATATCAGGGAAGAAATGCTATTATTCAACCTGCACATATATTAGAGAGAAAAAACATAGGGAAAAACCTTGTCTCTAGGACCCATACAAATCCTAACCCTTGGAATTGAACATAACTTAACAGAAAAGGAACATTATGGATATTTTGTCATGCAACCCTACCTCCTTCATCCCTAGTTGCAAAACTTCTACACAATTTTCCCTGTTATCTATTTGGGCATTTTGCCACTACAATATTATTCAAACCAAAGTATAACCCCAAAGCTGTAAAAAAAAAAAAAGTGGTCCCACCAGCACCCTTATTTAGGACCTATCCAATTGGATTCATCTCTTCACCCCGATTTCAATTCCCTTTAATTTTTCAATTTTTTTCTTCCCTTGGACCCAACCCCTTCTTGGAAACCTTATTAGTTTCACTCTTTCTCCCTATTCAGATGGTATCTTTCACTTGTAATCATTTTTCATTGCTGTCCACCCACCCTTACCCAAGGACCCTTATTTCAACCTATTCCATTAGATTCTTACACTCCCTTTTCACTGATCTGACTGTGGTACTTATCCTGTCTTTCATTTGTTTTGAGACCACACTTCCATTCTCATCATTTCCCTTTCACCATATTTTCTTCAAGACCTTGAGAATTACCTCAATGCCTTGTCATTTGATATCTCTATGAACCAGAAGGAAATGAGACAAATGAATGAAAATATGTCCACAATCAATTATTTCATGCATTCCACCATATATGCCAAAATGGAGACATGGGCAGGATATCAATATACATAGATCTCCAGCTTGAATCCTTTGTTGCTTAATGTCTGGAATTACTGGAATATTCTTAGGTCTTATCTCATATGAACAACCTTCTAACCCTGGAGGCATTGCTTCCTCCAACTCTCATATTTTTAAATTGGCCCTTCGTGTAGATCCATATCTTCCTAGAATAATAAAATAATAGAAATTACACCATGCTGCCAGAATGTGGGCCCGTGGAGCCAGAGCTCCAAAGATATAAGTTACACATTCATTCTTAAATAATATGAGAGTTCCTCCTCCACATAACCAAATATCTCTTCGCACCTCTAGTTCATGTCCTAGCTCAATGAATACATGTTTTCTATATATACCTATTCACATAATGCATGTGTGGTCCCTTTATTATTAGGCCTACCTTATTACATAGATATTTACACATTACATGTACATTTATCCCCTTATGCCTTTTACATTGAGATCATATCATCACATTAACCCTATATGGCCCCTTGCTGATTCATAACATACCACATCATTAAAATCTTTAACAATCCAAAGCTTTGCAATTAAATACTTCACATGTGATGAAACCAAAATGTATGATTTTCTTATGTTTTTGCCTTATTCTTTTCATTGATGATGATCCATCCATTCAAAATAAATTATTTTGGGTCTTAATCATGAGTAGTAGTTGTTTCATAATTTTATTTCCTTTATTCCATGTATTGTTATTGAAACTTCTCAATGTAGTAGATGTTGGTATACGATAATATCTTATTTATATTCCATTAATATTTATGAGTATTCCATATTCTTCCTTTGTAATGTTGATATTGATCTTCTTTTATTCCTTGAAATCTTTCCTGATAATGAGGTGTCGATATAGTTTCACATTTGATGTGGTTTTCTTCATTCCACACACCCATTTCATCTATCTTGTTTTTCATAGACAATAAAATCCCCTATCCTCTTTGCTTGGTATTTAAACACTCTAACCTTGGAGATAATACCATCAAATTTGGCATGTAAATCTTCTAGATGGAGTTCAACTTATTTAAGTATCTTTTGGTGACCTTCTGAATCTTGTCTTATTTCTCCTTTTTGAAGCTACAAATATATTATTTATCAAATTATTGCATACATATTCAATTCTAGATTGCATTTCTGATTTTACCTCATCACTACTTAGGGATTCCTGTGACAGCTAGCACCAGATTTATTCTTCAGAGTTTTTGGTACATATTTTTATCTAAGATGTTAGTTTCTTCTTTATTTTTATAATTCTTCTTTCAATATTTTAACCTCATACAATAATTTTTATTATGGTTCATAATCTACATATCTCTTCATGTTTCTTTTCAAATATTCCCTTGACTCATTTTTTTTCCAACTTTCCATTGCTAATATTTTCTGTCTTTATGTTCTTAATCTCTTTAATGAGTGTTTCATTAAGGGATTGCATCTTAGAAAACTAATTATCATTCTTAATGATATATTTCGTTAGTTATTCACATCCTCCTTTTTCAATTTTGGAGATATTTCTTTTTTCCTTTCATTCCTCTTGAATTGTATGCATCTCCTCCATTTTTTTTCCTTGGTCCATTTATTTGAGAAGATTTTTTCAAACTTTTATCATGTGTGGGAGAGTTTAGTACCTTCATCAAGGTTATCCCACCACTTAAAATATTCAATCTTCAAGTAAAATCCTACCATCAAATGTATCAAATTAATTTTCTTTATCATCCTCAACAATTCCACATTGATTTCTCTTTATCTTCATCTCCTGTAGATTTAGGTATTTCCATTGATTCTTAAGTGAAGTATAACCCCAATCCTCAACTTACAACCTTAGTATAATAACATTTCCAATATAATATTATGTGTTTTCTCTTTCCATTGGCTTTTGATTCAACTCAATCAGACATTCTATTCAAAAGTTGTGATAGTTTTAATTTAACATACCTTTGAAAACCCTGATTTGGCATAATTAGCAAATTGACCTTCCTTGGATGTATTTAAAATTTCATCCCATTATGAGTATAAAATTTCGACTGTAGTACTCCAAAAAATCTATAATTCCATAGGTATTGTTAGTCCCTAAAGAGTTGCATATTTGTGGAAGACAGCTAGGGTATCATTTGTTTATTGCAAAGTATTTTTTAAGGTTTATGATTTGGTTTTGTGTAGGGTGAACTGGAAACTGATTTCAAGGTAACAATATAGCAAGAAAAACAAAGATTAAAACAAAGTATATCCCAATCACTGAATAATAGGTGAGCACAAGATAGGTCAACACCAATTAAGAAAAGGAAGGTGAAGCCTTCAATTTGTCAACTTGCGATATTCTTACCTCAAAAATATTATAATGAAACAAGATTATCAGCTTGATATCAAAACTTGAAAATTTATCTTTACAGTAAAATTTCTAGTGTATAAATTATCAGTCAAGAATAAAAAAGCATTACAATTCGAATAATGAATTCAAGTATGAATAAAGAAATAGCACGATATAGAAAAAATAGGGTCCTAACCATCCATATGTCTTTTCTATTAAGTGTCAAATTTAACATAATTCCTTTACAATGTGATTCACAAAATGGTCCCTTGGATCTCAGTTTTTAAACCCTGGACATGGTCTTTCTTCTGTCTATTGAAACCATCTATCAAACTTTCAGATCCTATAATCTAGTATAGCTTTAATTACTAGATTCAAATAGTATCTATCTGCTAAGGTATTTCACTCAAAAAGATCTTCTACAAACCCAAAATAGATCATAGCTCAACAACTTGATATAGTAAATATTGCCAGCATTACATTTGACTCTACAAAATAGAATTTAGTTTGATTTTTATGCAAAACAGATTGGTCTTAGCATTTACTAACCAAAGCAGTAGGCCTTGTGTATTTCACAGAAAACATTTAAATCATAATTGTACCAAATTTCCATGTTACCTTTAGAATATAATCACAACAGTGGCTTTAACATTTCTCTGTTTGAGCTTTGTAGTAAGCACAACATTGTGTTAATAGAGTACAGAAATTAAATCTCCACGAGTTCTTTAGGCAATGCCCTTTGATATTATTTCTTCTCTTTAAATCTTTATCGATCTCTTTCTTGTGGCGAGAATTCCAATTGTTCCTCTTCTTCTCCTTCTTTAATTATCTTCTTGATTTTAGAAACTCCTTGATTCTTTCTTTATCAGTTCTAATTTTAACTCTGAATCTTGAGAATTCTTCAGAAGGTGCAGGTTCATTTAGGTTTAAGGAAACTCTGGGTTCCTTGGCTTTAACTTGGTATTTTGAGATTAATTTTGGGCTATGTTCTTCCTCGGAACTTGCTGAATCTATAGCTTCAAGCACATCTGGTATGCGATCTGGGTCTTCAAAGTAATCTTGTTTATCTTCAAGAGTTTCACTAATACCTTTAGCCATATCCTTAGCTTTTTCTAATCTGGTTCCGACTCTAGATTCTACGGGGACACAGCAGGTAATTGAAATTATTCTTTTTCCTTTGTTGGCCAGTTTCTTAGGCAATGGAGTTCTTTTTGCCCTTTTCCTGTTACTTGCTTCAACATTCTCAGAGTCATCTTTTATGATTATGAAGTTTTCTTCTTTGATTGATGGATTGAACATTGCCTTTGACTTACAGTCATACTTATTTAGTGACCCTAGTAAAATTTCTTCTAGGTTTTTGTGATACAGACCCACCTTTAACCCTTTTCCCTTTGGTTGCAGCACCCTTTTTACTGGTTGATGGAAATTCATGCTTGACTATAGTTTGAGTATCAGATCGTTATCTGAATCATTTTTACCCTTTAACAATTTTCATAGAAAACGTTTCGAATTCGGCTCCACCTACGTTATTTTATACCATCCTCCTGGTCACCCTGATATAAAAAATTTCCTCTTCCATTGGGGTTTCATCGAAGATGTCTCAACTCTATGTAACGGTCTTTCTCCTTTGCCCTTTTTTTGCTTATTGGACTGAGTGATAGGGTTTAAAGATTGCATGAGCTAGCTCCAGGGTTTCTGTATTTCTCTTAGAGTAGACACTACTAGAGTCTTAGTTAAGACCTGGTGAAACAAGCTACTCTTTGCATTGGTGGGTTGTGACTGCACTCTTTTTTGACATCTTTATCAAGCTTTTGAGCATAAAGTAAGGTAGATTTGGTGTCCTGCATTTAAATTCATTAGTATCGACGTAGTAGATATTAATTAGTGAGAATCTGCCTTCATAGGTGATATACCTATGAATCTGTGATGGAAACAAACAATGCCATTGAGTCCGAATCAGCTACCGGTATTCCCCTTATCCGGATTTTTTGCTTATCTGGAAGGAGGAATTGTTTTACAAATTCAGTAACCACATGCTCTTTCTTCCACCATATTCTCCTCCAGCTACCATTACAAGCCTTTGCTGATAGTCGTATAACATCATCATTTCTTGATTTAGAGCCTGTGACCAGTGAAGCCCGAACCTCATGGAGACCTGCTCATCTTAACCCTGAAAAGTGGTGAGAATTCAAACCAATCTGGCATCTTTCAGACAGAGACATCCTAGAAGAATGGAAAAGCTTCAGAAGTTAAGCACCCCTGGACAATTGACAACCTGTATCCTCTTTGGCACCTTCAAACCTGAATTAGCAATGGCCCTGGTTCAAATTTTCCACTGCAGAATTATTGGTGTATACCATTCCTTTGGTGAGTGCATTCCTCAACGCAAAGCTTGAATTAGATTGAAATGTGAGAACGTTATAATACGCAGATCTATCATTAGATCTCTATCATGTCTCCTCAATGCAAATGATTTAAGCTTTCTTGGACACATTTTGAACTCCAACCCCACAATTCATCATCTATAGTAGAAATTAGGATGGCAGGCGTATCAAGGCATGAGATTATTTGGCTCGGGGATTAAAACTATTCCATTAGCGGCGCTCAATAATAAACAAATGAAATTTGAATTTATGAAATTCAAATAGGCATACAAAGGGGCACCTCATTTTCAAACCGTGTCTTTTAAAATCAAACTTAAATAAACTACCCCAAAACTGTAATGCAAACCACAAAAAACAAAAATTGGAAATCAATGAAAGCAGAGAAAAATGAAGTGTGTGGGTAAAGGAAGACTTAGGATACTTGGTTTCTCACTAAACCAAGACAAAATTAGAGACTAACATTGGCTCTATGCAGGGATGGAGTTTGATAATAAACTCCAAAAACTGCAGACCGTGCCTTTCCTTTATCTCTGATTCACTGATTTCCTTACAACTGCCAGACTTTTATTCTCTGCATAACTATAAAAACAAGTCCATTGGGTATATGGAGTCTTTATTGAAAGGAAAACCTATTGTACTAAATCAAACCTAATGAGCCCTTAGAAAAAATAGTACTTCAAGAACCTCCCATTCACTAAGGCCTCCAAAAGTTTCAGTGTTGTCTAAATTATGCATGAGAAAAGTGGTATTGTTCATTACCTTGGCTATACTGAAAGGACCATACCATAGATTATAAAACTTTCCATGTTTTTCTCTTTATCCTCTCTCCACCGGCATCCCATCTTAACACCAAATCCCCTTCATTGAAACATCTTTCTTAGTTCCCTTATCAAACGTGGCTTTGACTTTGCTCTGATGAGCAGCAGCTTTGTGATTAATTTGTTCTCTGACCTGTTGAACTTTAATCATATGAAAAATTATTCTTTGGACATCATTGGGTTCATCTAGTTCTTCTTAGAAACTTTAAAACTTGTAAGCCCAATTGAGTTGGAAGGATTGATTCTATCCCATATACCATCCCCGGAAGGGAGATGTCCCATAGACTTCTTGTTGCTGATATAATCAATGAGGAGAATGGCTTTAACTTGAATCCCATGCTTTTTGTTTTCCCTCTAGCAGTCTTTTGATAATTCTTATAAGGATCTTGTTAAAGGAAGATTCGTAATCCATTCCCTTAACCCAGGGTAGTATAGGGAGTAAGTGGAATAATTTGATATTATACTTATTGCATAATTCAATCATGGATTTGTGGATTTGAAAGCTTGTGCATTATCAGTCACCATTTTTTTAGGACAACCAAACATGGAAAAAAATATATCCTTCTAGAAATTCCGATTACGTATACATTGTATTCCGAGTTGAAATTGGCTAATCCCACTTCGTAAAATAATCTGTAGCTGGAATCCATCTATGTTGTCCTGAGGATATGGATTAATCTCAGATGAAATCTAATCCTCACTATTGAAGTGGTCCATGGGTGATGATTGGTTTTAGAGGCAAAGATATAAGCTTCTTCTTTCCAGCAAATTTCAGACAAGGTTCACATGCCCTGACATGAGAAAAAATATCTAAGAATAGAAATGGCCAGTGTAAGCCTTCTCTAATTTTGAAGCGATAGCCTTCTAATGATGATAGCCTCCGTAGACACCATGGTCTGGTCTTGAAAAAAATTAGCTTCTTTTTCATCCCACACCTTAATAGAAAACCATTTGAGGTCCTTCCGAGCATGGTCGATCAACAAGCTGTCTTTACAGCTCTCAGCTGGCCGTCTGAATTTTGATATATCAACTCACGGGGAGATTAGAAAATTCAGCAAGAAGCATCTGATATCTTTGTACCATTTTGAGGAAGCATACTTGTTGCACATCTGTAAATCTATTTCTTCAATCTAGACAGAAGAGTCCTGTGTCATGTATGAAAGATGATATATCCCAATTTTTTTTCAATTAGATTATGTCATTAATTTGGCTGAGGGCCTTGACCTTTTATCAGTTGAGTAGGTTTTATGGTGAGATCGTATTCCAGGATCTTGGTTATCCATTTCCCTCACTTTCCTTCTCAATCTGGATGAACCAATAATTCTTTGACTGCACTTCTTAGGACATAAGCTGTAATTTTAGATCGAGAACATATACTCTGAATTATTTTAATGCCTTTACCAAGGCATAGGCCTATTTTTATATTAAATCATACTTCAATTCAGGAGTCTATGAGAGTTTTTTCTAAAGAAGGAGATTGGTTTCTCGTGGCCTTGCCATTTCTTTGTAGAAGAACAACAACTATGAGTATTTTTCTGATGCAAATCAGAAAAAATCATGAATTCTTTAGAATAATCTGGACTAACTAGAAGATTACTGAACAATGGCAGGTTTGATCCTTTCAAAAGATTCTCTCACTTCTGGTATCCATAGTTTGCATCCTTTTTCAATATGTCAGTGATGTACTTGACAATTTCTGTAAAGTTAGGTATAAACCTCCTTACAAAATTAATTTTACAATGAATGACTAATGAACTTTATTTCTTGGGATGTCTATTTGTTGAATAGCCTTTACTCTTTCGGGATCTATTTTTAATACCTTCAGGTGAAACAGTGTGTCCTAGAAGCTTTCCTTCCTTCCTGTTGGCAGGCGAAAATGACCATTCGTCAACTAGAAATTAGATCGGTCCGGGGTTGTCATAATAGCTTAAAACGTTTTAGTTGTCCACTCAGATGGGGTTTAAGCATTTCTGATGTGGAAATCTACAATTCCCAGGAAAGTAAAAGAAGCTAAGCTAAAAGAAACTAATCTAAGTGGAAAAAAACAGCTTCTGCAAACTATATACCAATCTAATATATATATATATATATATATATATATATATATATATATATATATATATATATATATATCAGTTTTAACTAATATTATAAAACAATTCTGCTTATTAAATGTTCAGTTATCCATACAATTAAATCCCTACGTTATATACAATGTTTACAAAGATACAGATTTTTGATCAGAATCCCCGCAAAATCATTTTGTGATTGTCCCCTTATTGACAAAGCTAAAGCGTTTTTAGTTTTCCCATAGCTTTTGTAGAATAGAAATAAAACAACTTGTGACTATCTAGCGCTAAACAGTAGAAGTAATAAATCTGAACTATCTATATCTATCTAAACTATGGAGAATTCTCAAATTCAGTTGACTATTAAATTGTAGATAACAAACTGACCTGGAAATGGCGTTTCCTATTTATCCCACGTACTGATGCCAGTTTAAGTTGTTTTATGGAAACCCTTTGAGGATTTTTTGTAAAAAAGCTGCTTGTAGCAGGGAAGTAGTGACGCTCTTGAATACGAATGAAAGAACAAACAAGAGATATAGCAACTTAACAATTTTATATAGTTTACAGATCATCACATCAAGATAAAATCCCACTTCTGAGAAAGATTTGTACATAATCGCTCATTTAACAAAGAAGATTAACCTTTTGTTCATTAAATTAAAATAGGGTAATTACTATAGATAAAATGAGATACATCAAATGTGATTAATGCTTAAAAACATATCACATCAACCTGCCAAAATATTGATATCTAAATTAGTCAATAATTTTATTACAAAATTAAAATGCTGAAACTTGGAACAAAGAAGTAAGATAAATTTAAGCTAAAGCCGTACAAAAAATTCACTTTCATTCGAGTCTGTTTAATTAGTCCATAGTCTCTGTTCTCCCCACAGTGATGGGTTGTTCCTAAAAAATATTAGGTATATAAAGGCCACAAGATGAAAACATTCCTGTGGAAATTATCAGCCCATTGCAAAATTATAGGAACAATCCCATATTTTTTGCCTAAGACTAACAACTTAATTCAAAACTGTGTAACAAAAAGCACGTTCAAAAATGCATTATCGATCCAATTCCCATTGAAATTTGTATGCCTGTGGTACACCAATACATATTCATTCGGATTGTATTTGGATTTGAAATCAACAAGTTTGGAATTTTTGATAACTAGCTAGCAGAGATCTCTAGATTATGTAGCTGGTTATTATTACAAAAGCAGAATGCGTGGCCATCCAGTTCAAATCATAACAAAATGAGTAGTTTATCGACAAATCATACATACTAATTGAGAAAGCACACAAAATTGTTTTCTGAGAATAGCACTGAAACACCATGCATGGTTTCAGGATCTGAATTGATCATGTTATTTTCAATTGGCACCAAATAGCAGATTGGCGCCTCAACATTTTAGGAACAAGGAGCTATTACATGGGCTGCTTGGAAATCCTTTGGATTGATCAAAGGGTTCAACAGAGGGCAAGAGTGTAGGAGAATGGCGAGGATGGTAGGAGGGTTCACAGAACACGAGGCCTGGAGAGGTAATAAACGTTTGAACATTTGCAAACAGACCAAAACGCTCACTTTAGCCATAGAGAAAATCTGCGATGTTTCCTCTAAAAGACGAGCTATATCTATGTAATGCTTAATATCTAGAGGAAACCCCCTGCAATGAGAGTAAAAGGGGCTAATTCCGGTTAAGGTTTCCAGGTTGGTCGATTGAGGCTTAAAATTTTGCTGCAGAGAAATTCTCATAAGCATTGATACGATGTCTGCAGGAGCAATTCACATTAGTTGGCCTAAGCGGTCTTCCTGCACTATCAAACTTTAATAGCAGAGTTTTAGGACCTATAGGGAGTTCAATATATCTGTCTTTCACAAAATCAGCAGGAGTGTCAGTAGAGGTTTGTGAGGGATGGACCTGGGAGACCATTTTTAAAACTTCCCCAGCACAATGCAAAAGTAGCACTTTGAAATGCAGGCGAGCGTCACCTATCGTGGGATATAATTAGAATTAGTAAATTGAGACTATTCAACAATATCATATCGGCTGTACAATGAACAGATCCTATTCAAATCATAATAATGCATAAACAAAAAATATTTTAACAAAATGAAATATCAAATAATCATTTGAAAATCATGGTGTTCATAACCAAAAATCAATTAAGATATTAAAATCAACAATACTTATTTTATATGATTTGAAGAAACCACTATATCGAACATTCACCAAGGATTTAATCGCAAAATTAGAAATACGTTCTATGAAACAACCATTGCACAAAGGATTTAATCAAAGACACCAAAAAAAATCATTGCATCCGGACTTATAAATCGAAACCATATTAACAAAAATCCAAAGTGAATAAAGGTTTGGTGTTTTGATAAATGTATGACCAATAGTGAGTTGGAGGTAAACAATTTATGACCACATGGGCAAAAGGATTCATAACAATTCAAAGATGATTTTAATGCCATCAGCACGACTTCCAACTCAAGGTTAAACTGCTGATTTAAGAAATGAAATGAAGCGGAATATGTTTGGCAAAGATAATAGTGTCGTTTTTCTTTGTTGGAAATCACGATGAGTATTAGGGGACCAAAATATAATACGAAACATGGGAAAAGATAAATTGTAAAACAATGTAAAATGACACACTTGTAGAAGTTGTTATCTCTGCCAAATGAACAATTCCGAATTAAGACAATGAGAATAATTCGCTGAAAACAATGAAAAATTGTTTTAAACATCGTCATCCAATGTAAAATTCCGGTAGTTATTTTAAAGATGTTGTCTGGGTCATAATAAAGCGAGTCCTGGCCCTTAAGGTCAAATCTGTCATTGGGAGGCCATGCTGCCAACAAATCCATAGCCTTGACGAGGTTTCCATTTAACCCACTCGATATCCGTATCCTGTAGAGACGAGATCGAGAATAAAGGTCATTTTAGGTCAAAGAGGATTCTTATTTACCGATTTTCATATACCCGACATTAGCCGCTGCAGTGTCTTCAGTACCATTTAGAAGTTATCTTGGCATCCTTATGCAAATGAACCTGTTCAGTATCCAGGTGGGTTTACAAGCACTTCCACAACTCTTTTAATTAAGTTTGTTGGTTCTTAAGATATATAATTGAGCGAGGTAACGCTGAAAATTATGATATCTTTGGACATCTAGGACAGAAAGATTTTCTGGCCTTCCCTTTTTAAGATCAGGGAATAGTTTATCAACCAGCAGACCTTGAGATGAGGAGACATCATACAAGGTTCTTCCTTGAGCCAGGGGACAACGTGAAAGAAAAATGGATGTCATTAGGGGCTTCAATTCTGATTCGGAGATCAATAGCTTCTTTCAAACAACGGGCTTTCTTTAACATGAACATCATATCAAGGCTTGTATAATTGATCATTTTAGACAAAACTTTCTTGATCATTTTAGAGAAAACAAGAGTATGTTTTCTGTCTGAAACAGTTCATAAATGCAGGCATGTGTTTCAAAAGAAAGGCCGATAAGCATAAATGAAAGGGAAACAAAACACACCCGTGAACAATATATTTGAAAGAAAGAAATCCAATCAAAAATGTCTGGAAGCATTAAAATCTGAAAGCCTCATGCAACAAATCCCTTGGGAGACTGAAAAGTAGGAAAATCATGTATGATGGGAAAGCAGTCTTACTCATGAGTATAGCCGTTGGGGTTGATTGGATATCTCTTACTTTTCCATTTGGAAGGATTTTCATGACGATCTTGCGTTTTTGAAAATAAATCATTCAACCTAAAGAAATAAAGAGAAAGGATCAAAGAGGACTTCCTGACAACAGCCATCATTAGTTCTTAGTGGTACCACTTCCCGTTCATGACTGCATTAATACAAAAAGAAATATTGAGAAATACAAGCAGAAAAACCTATTCCTAAACCTACCTTAACTATTAAACAAATGAGATACTAAGTGAAATCATGTTTCCAATGTAGCCATCAGATTAACTCTCAATCTACTGATGGAAAAAAAATCATGCATTATTAATAAGAATGGTAACATATCAAAAATTGAAGTATATCACACTTACCTTCATGAAAATAATCATCTAAAAATGGAAGTAAGCAGCGATCTTCTCATTTCTTGGATATTCTTATTTATGTAGATCCTCTGACCATTAACATGATCTTGTGAAGTGATAAAATTAATATTAGCAGGCGATGAAATGGTTTGAAAAACTCGCCAGGACTATTAGGAAATGGAATAACCATCACTTTAGGCTGAAATGCCCCATCCTCTGACAGTTCTCTAAGTACTCCATTGAATTTCTTCACTTGGAGGATCTAAAAAAATAATGCCTTCTTCCAAAATACTTAGGTAAAAAGAAAGCAAAACTCCAACTTTTTATTTGTATGATTTTTTTTTTATATATGAATATTCAATCCATTCTAAGATCCTGTCAGAAAAATGCGGATACCAACCATGACTTTGATGAAATGAATATCAATGGAAAGCTCATCCTAAGAAGATTAATTGCAGAAATCAATTGGATCATTAGTTTGAATGTTTCTTTTTCGATGGAATTGATCATTTCAAAATGTGAGTATAAACATTAAAATTCGAGCCAATCAAAGAACGAACATGAAATGTAGAACGTTTGATCTCAATAATGCAATGCATTGTCTTTTCAACAATGGTACGTATGGAAATCATCTACTGTATGTCTTTCCCATGTGAGTGATGAAAGTGAACAAGCATCAAATCCGTTTGAACAAAGCATCCAGTCCAGTTTTATCAATGTTACATGCTCGAATTATTCCTTGCATTTAGAATATTGAAAAGATATGATTGGCGGAAAAGAGTAGGATGTTGTGGATAAAGTATCAAGTCCACCAAAAACTAAGAAGAGATCAGGATATAAAAAAATAAAATGAATCAGAAATAAACACATGAATAATCTCTGGAATTAACAATGGTATTCTCAAGACATTTTCTCTTCACTTTCTTTAAAAGCCTTATTCTGATTTGGTGACGATTTTCTTAACATAATATGATCATCTGATTTGCCTTTTGTGTGATGAATATTCTAAAATTTATCAGGCAAACATCTAGATCTTTCACGTAGACAAACTTCCATTTTTAGGGATGGCGGTTTAAGGTTTCTTCTTCTGGTTGCATATCTTCTTCTCTAATCAGTTTCATAGGAGTACTTCAGAACGACCAGGACGATTTTCGTTTCTTAAGTGTTCTTCAATGAATGATTTCAAATATTGATTAGAGCATGAGTAACAAGAATGAGAGTAAATTACATAGCCAGGCACGAAATGCGTCTTCTTCCATACTGGTGAAGACTAAAATACAATGAAGGAAAAACCATTTGGTTGTCAATGAGTACCTGATTCATGGGTTTCTACCTCCTAGCTTGTTTAGCTTGTTGTTGTCGGAAGTTCTTCTCTTCTTTTGCAAAGAAGGTATTTCTTGATTGAGTGATAGGATTTACAATTAGTTCTTCATTTGTGATTGAAATTTGGATGGAAGGGATGCGAGCATCACAGAAGAGACTTAATACAAATGACATGTCATCGATATTAAATTCTGGGATATGATAGACTCTTAATAAAAGAATCTTAGAAGATGAATCACGTTGATTAAGCAGTATGAGACCTTCACATAATTGATCGAGAATCATGAATTTCAAAAGCAATAGAAACTCATCTACAAATTGAAGCAATCAAATATGACATCTTGGGAAAGGATTCAAACCAATGTTGACCTCTAAGTAAGCCCAGACAATCTGCATGAAACTCTACAAATCTGAGATGTCATGTTTTGATGCATTTGCACCAAAACTTGTTAAGGTGGTCTTTAGCGGATGTATTGCCTCCACCATCAAGGTGAGTTTGGAAAAGCAAGAAACTGTCTCATTGCAGAACCATAGAGGTAATGAGAAGTGGAAAACATTTTCTAACACAATGATTTGGGGAGCCATGGAGGAATTGAATACATTTAAAATAAGGCTCCTACAAGGCCAACATGTCAATTGACCCTCCTTCTAGCATAATTTGTTGACAGACGAAAATGGCCAGCTTTCAAATCAACTGGAGGAATTGAATCTAGTTAGATTGTCTAAATAACCCAAGCCGTTTCGGATAATCACTCCGGCGTTTAATGACTCCATTGGCCTATCGAAGTCCTAGGAAAGTGAAAGAAAACAAATGACTAAGAAACTAATCTAAGTGAAAAACAACTTCTACAAACTATATATACAAATCTAATATATATATATATATATATATATATATATATATATATATATATATATATATATATATATATATATACAAATTCTAACTAATATTATAAAATAACAATTCTACTTATTAAATGTTTGGCTATCAATACAATTAAATATCAACTATATATGTATAGTATTTACATAATACAATTTTGATGAAATGCATAAAATCATCGTGAATTGTCTTATGACAGCAAAGCTAGCGTTTTTTTGGATTTTTATATTTTATGAAATAGAAATAAAATAACAACTAATCTAACTAAACGTAAAGTAATATTAATGTATATATATCTTATCAAAATGGAGATTCTCAAAATTGATTGGCTAATCTAAATTGCAAATAACAATGACCTGAAGTAAAGTTTCTATTTTATGTGCACAGTGCCAGTTATTTACATTTGATGGGAAACCACACAAGATTTTACCAAAAAAGCTTCTGCGTAAGCTTGAGGATAGTGGCAGCTCTGAATCCCCAGAATAACATAACAAACAGGAATATAGCAACAACAGACACATAGTTTATATCCATCACATTAAAATAAATCCTAGATTTGGCGCATAACTGTTCATTTAACAAGAGATTAACCTTTTTGTTCATTAGAATTATGAGGGTAATTCTTGTATATAAATGAGAATGTATCAAATATGGATAAATACTTAAAACATATAGCATCAATCTATAACAAATGTGATATCTAAAGTAGTCAATGAATCGATCACAAATTAAAATGCACTGCAAAAGCAGATTAATGACAAGATAAATTGGAAGCTAAGCCATTACAAAATCCACTTTTCATTAGGGTCTGAATAATCATCCATCCATAGTCTCTGTTCTCCCAATAGTGATGGGTTGTTTACAAAAATAATAGGTATATAAAGACCACCGGGAGATGAAAACATTCCACAATAGAGATTATAAAAAGCATTACCAAAAATTATGAGACAATCTCCCAAATTCCCGTTCCTATCTAAAACCAACAACCTAATCCCAATACTGTGTAACAAAAGGCATGTTCAAAACTGCCATAATCAATCCAATTCCCATTGAAATTCATGTGTACCTGTAAATGCACAAAAAAACACGATTTCATATTATGTTTAGTTGTAAAATCAACAAGTTGAATTTTGATAACAAGCTAACAAGAATCACTTGATTCTATATTTGATTATTGATACAAATGAAATCAAGTATTAGATCAATTCAATCATATGAGAAATAGATACTGATTTATCAAATAAATACTTTTATATACTAATTCAAAGCACTACAAAATGCGTTTAAAATCACTTTTCCAGAACACCGTACATGGTTTCAGGGATACAGATTGATCAAGCTATTTTCGAATTAACAATAGCAGTGGATGCCTCCACATTTTTAAAGAACAATGAGGAGCTGACAACAAGCTGTGAAAATCTTTGGATTGATCGAGGTTCAACAAGGGAAGAGTGTAAAGAGAGGAATAGGGCCAGTGAGAGGGGTTGCTAGAGCTGAGCCTGGAGAAGTAATAAAACATTTCAGCAAGTACGAAACAGACCAAAGCACACCTTCAACCATGGAAAATCGAGATTTGTTATAAAAGGCGAGCTATATCTGCATGTGCTTAATTTAGAAATAGCCCATATTAGAAGGTGAAGGGGCTGAGATTTTAGTTTCATTGTTTTTTGGGTTTGTCCAGTTCAAGGCAGTTTTCGGAAGCAGCTCATAAAAACGTGTCTCTCAGGCAATTACGTGGTTAGCCTAAGCGTTATTCTGGCACTATCAAACAATGCTTGAGTCACAGACACCGTAGGGTTCAATAAAGCTAGTAACACAAAATCAGGGAGTGTCGGGGTTTGAGGATGGACACAGGAATTTTCCCCGAACTTCCCCAACACAATGCAAAAGCAACCAGAGGCCTGGCAGAGCGTTAATGCCTATCGTCCGAGGAGTGGTGGAGTTAATTGGAACGATGTAAAACTATCATGTCCTCTTTACAATGAACGACACCTATTCAAATCATAATAATACATAACCAAAATGTTGCAACAAAATGAAATAT
Source organism: Picea sitchensis (assembly GCA_010110895.2). NCBI lineage: Eukaryota > Viridiplantae > Streptophyta > Pinopsida > Pinales > Pinaceae > Picea > Picea sitchensis. The sequence goes on along the minus strand of SNQJ01S0106404.1, from coordinate 26,158 downwards.
CAAATATGTTTGAAAATCTTAATTCATTTATAACCAAAGAATGGATCCGAATCTTAAATCAACATGCTTTGTTGTATGATTTGAAAGAAACCCATATAGAACATTGGACCCAAAGTTTAATGCCAAAGATGTCGTTCTGAAGCAATTGCACCAAAGGTTTAATCAAAGACACCAAAAAAAATCATTGCATCCAGACTTATAAATGAAACCATATTAACAAAAATGCAAATTGAATAAAGGTTTGGTGTTTTTTATAAATGTGTGATGATAGTGAGTTTGGAGGTAAAAATTTATGATACATGAACCAAAGTATTCTTAATAATTCAAAAGATCATTTTAACTCTATCATCATGACTTCCAACTCAAGGTTTCCACGCTTGCAGTCATGAAAATGAAAGCGAAAAGCAGGTATGCAAAAGCAAAAGATAATAATTATTAAGTTTCTCTTGTTCAGAAAATGCGACAAGTACTTAGGGTTCTAAACCCTTGTGTAGGCAGCTTGAAAGGAAAAGTTAAAATTGCAAAATGGATTCTTAACGCTACATACATGTAAAATGTGATTTTTGGATTAAGTGAAATGCCATACCTCCTTCATTTCTCAAAGGTCTGCTTCAAATGTTCTTCAACTTGACAATTTCTGCAAAGTTAGGTATAAACCTCCTTAGAAAATTAATTTTACCAATGAATGACTGAATAGACTTTTTATTTCTCGGAATGTCGATTAGCTGAATAGCCTTTACTCTTTCTGGATCTATTTTAATTCCTTCAGGCGAAATGATGTGTCCTAGAAGTGTTCCTTCCTCCATGGAAAAATGTGATTTTTTGGGATTAAGTGAAATGCCATACCTCCTGCATTTCTGAAAAGTCTGTTTCAAGTGCTGTAAATGTTCTTCATCAGATGCTTAAAATATAGTGATGTCATCAAGGCAAATAACCACAAACCTATCTTTCTCTCCAATGAAAGTGATGTCCATATCCCTTTGAAATGTGGCTCCGATGTTCATCAACCCGAAAGGCATCTTTTCGTACATAAAGGTGCCCCAGGGAGTGGTAAAAGTTGTTTTCTTTTTATCCTCTTCCATTACTGATATTTGATTGTACCCTGAATATCCATCAAGCATAGAGATTCTCTTTGCGCCGACAACTCTTTGTAAGATATAATCCATTTTTGGTAATGGATAATTGTCTTTCAGAGAGCACCTATTTAGATTCCGGAAGTCTACACAGAGCCTTATCTCTTCGTTCTTTTTTCTTACGGGTACAAGGTTTGCTACCCATTCTGAGTATCTTAGTGGCACTATGATTTTCGCTTCCAGCAACCTTTTCAGCTCCCTTTCTATTATAGGTAACAATAAAGGATTAAATTGCCTAAACTTTTGTTTAACAGGTTTTGACCCAGGTTTCAGGGGAATTTTGTGATGAATAATCTCTGTGTCAAACACCTTCAGATCTTCATAAGACCATGCAAAAATGTCTGAATAATGTTTCATTAATTCAACATATGCTTCTTTCTATTTTTTTTACAGTTTTCTAGATATTTTTACCAACCTGGGATTTGCATCTGAACTAATGTCACAGTCTACCACATTTGTTTCTTCTGTTTGGATAACAACCTTCCTGGAAACATCATTATGATCGAAAAACCTTTCTAGTGGAACCAAACCCTTGGGCAGATGGTTTGTCTTCAGTTCAATGATTTTGTGGCCAACAATTGTATCTTGAAGGACTTCTGCAGCATGTATTTCTGCTTCTGCATCTTCGTCATCTTGATCAATTGAGATGTTAGAAAACTTTTCGATGGTTTTCAAAAATCTTTGAATTTCCTCATCATCTTTAAAAACCTGCCAATGCTTTAGGTTATCCAGTATTGAAGGTTTGTTTCTAACTTCAACTTCGAATTTCAGATTAGGAAACATAGGAGTTTTAAAGCTGCTAGCTGCAAGTGCCAAAGAGTCGGCTTGTTGATTCAAATTTCTGTGCACAAAAGTTATATTAAATGCCAAAAAGAAATTATCCACATAGTCCCACACCTCATTTATGTATTGTTTTAACCTTTGTTGTTTGGTTTGGTATATATTCTTGATCTGGTGAATAACAAGTTCTGAGTCTCCAAAAATAAACAGCTTATCAATTCCCATATCTCTGGCAGCTTTCAAACCTAACAACAAAGCTTCATACTCACTGATGTTATTGGTGGTGTCAAATTCAAGTTTATATGACATGGGGATAACCTCCTTGGAAGGGGAAATGAAAACAATACCAGCTCCAGAACCTTCTTTAGAACATGCCCCGTCAAAATACATTTTCCAAACAAAATTGTCTTTACTGTCTCCCACTGCAGTTGGTGACTTTCTCACTGATACTTCTACCATTTCCTCACTCATATGAAAAATAAAAGAACCCAGATCATCTTCTACGACGTATATAAGATTATTAGTGGGATTATTGTGATCACTTACCAAATAAGCTAATCTGACTTCTCTGTATAATCTCCATTGTTCCCCACCAAAAACAGGTATGGTTGCATAGCTAAGGTCCATCTGCAGAGTACCACCTACCTTCTTAACCCAAGATCTTGAAAGAAGCATTCCAAATTTTGGTGGTATATCAACCACAATAACATCTAATACCACACTTTTCATAGGAAATTGGGAAAGAGTGACCACCAGATCTTTCATAACTCCAAGGCATTTGACTTTCTTGGAGTCAAAAGAATATAGATCATGATACAGTCTGGTAATGTCCAATCCTAATTCTTCCATCACCACCTTGGGCATTACATTATGCGAGGCACCAGAATCCATTAAGCAATTGTGTAATATCTTGTCATGGATATTCAATGAAATGTAAAAAGGTGGAGAGGCATCAATTATGTCTTCAATGTGAGTTCCAATAGTTATAGCAGGGTTTTCATCCTCTAGATTGACTGTATCTGAAAAGGTGACATGAGCTGGAGCCTGAAGAGCCTTGAGGACGGTCTTTCTAAAAGGTTATGTTTTCATGAGTTCTAATAATGGCACTGAAATCTTGATTTTGTTGATTTCATGTTCTAAATTGAAAACATAAACATTTTTGCCTAGTTCCTTTATGTCGGCAGTGCTATCCTTGGCAGGTTGCTTCAATGGTTGGTCAACATGAATCTTGGGAACAACTTTGATAACCCCTGACTTAATTGGAGTATTGGCCTTCTTTGTGGAAACAGGTGTATCTACTTTAGGTGCATTGGAACCAGATCTGAGATTGTATTTTTTCCTTTTAGGTTTCTGCTGGACAATCTCATATCCATCTCCTTCCTCAAATGGATTTGCAATCAAAGCATCTTCATAATCTTGATGTGTCAAATGTAGAGGAGATGATTCTGAGTCATTCAAATGAACTGCAGGGTCTTCTTCTGTATCATCCTCATCCTCCTCCTCATCTACCGCATTATTCTGAAAAGGAGGTAAAACTTTTTAGTCATCCTGGTTTTTCCTTTCTCTTGGTAAAATCTAAGGAACATTGTTCGGTCTTCCGAACTGATTTGGATTTCTGTAACCACCCTCCGGTACAGGTCTATTGGGTTGTTTTTGTTCTATCTTTAACCTTGCCATTTTAGATGTCATAGTTTTCAGCATCTTAGCCATTTCATCCATTTTGGAATCAGATGTTGAATTAGAAGATGAAGGCAACTCTTCCTTTTGCTTTTTTTTTTCTCTATCATTTCTAGACTTCAATTTGTCTGTTGCTAATATGTTAGATTCTACCTCGATAGCAGCATCTTACATCAGGCTGAGGGTAGTGGTTCTTCTTTCTCTAAGCAACAAGGAAAATTCGGCATCAAATGCATTGGCAAAGGTGATTTTAGCTGAAGTCTCTGAAGGTTTTATCTCCTCTGGAATTTTTCCATACATCTGGTTGAACCTTTTGGTAAAATCGGGTATTGATTCACCTTGTTTCCTCCTTAAAGCACCAAATTCAGTGATCTAGTATAGAAAGTCCTTTTTGTCTGCCCAATGTTTGAGAAAGGCATCATCTAAGGCTACGCTATCAGCTATTGAATTAGGAGGCAAACTTCTGAACCACTTTCTTGCTTCCTCATTTAGACTTTGTAAAAATAATCTCATCCACACATCGACATGCTCTACATTTAAATTATCTGCAAAACTATAAAATGAACTCAAATGCTCTTCAGCAGAAATTGATCCATCTCCATTGAATCTAGGCAAGTATCTCATATAATCATTTGGTGGAAACGCATACATGACTTGTGGAAGAACCAAGGGAGCATACCTTGCTGCAACTATTTCGTCCATTCTGTCTGCAACCATATTGGTTATTTTTGGAGCTTTGGAAGTGAGTAAAATTGGTGATGCTGAAGGAAAAGGCGTCCCTTGTGTGTCACAACTTATATGTATTGATGTCGAATCTTGATCTTTATCAGACAAGGATTTCTCCTCTTGACTATGATCATCTAATGGGGTGAGAAACAAAGGGTTCTCAAAAGAAAAATAGTGTGATCTGAAATCTTCGGATGAGACAGATCCAAGAGATGACGATGATGTCTCTGGTTCGCTCTTAATATATGTGTTGTGACCTATCAAAATTTCAATCACAGGCAAGATGTCTGGATACTCCTATTTAATGAGTTCAATAAGTAACTTCTTTTGTTCTGGATTTAATTCTGAAACAGTTGAAGGGAATGAAACTATATCAGGCTCAATAACAGGTTTAATTTCACTTTCAGGATTCAAATCTTCATTTGATTAGGTTTTGATGATTTCAGAGGATTCTGCTTGAGAACTTTCTGAAGATAATTTTCCCTTTGAGAGTGAAGACTGAACGAAAAGAACTTTAGGTTTTCTTAGTAATTTTTTAGGATCTGGCACTGCTGCAACATGCTCAAGATCTAGATTTTTTCTTGTTACTGGTCTCTTATTATATGATGAAGAATTTAGAGGATTTTTAGGTCCTTTACCTTCTCTTTTCGGAGCCAGAATTACCACAGAGGAGTCTCTAGATGAATAATCACAGTCTTAAAAAATGTCCAAAATCTTGTTCACCACCAAGATTTGAATGAAAACTTGTCGTTTCCCCAGAGAAGATCTCTTCGTTTCTTCGTCCCCGGCAACGGCGCCAAAAATGTTAGTCCCTAAAGTTGCACTTGACTGTGAGAGGGAAAGCTAGGGCATCATCGATTTATTGTAAAAGTGTTTTGAGGGTTTCTATGGTTTGATTTTTAATAGGGTGGTTGAAAACTGACTCAAGGTTACAACATAACATGAAAATCAAGATCAGAACATAGCATATCCCATTGGATGAATAATAGGTAGACACATAGATGGATTAAACAAATTAAGAAAGGAAGATGAAGTCTTCAATTTGTCAACTTCACATGAATTCTCGTCTCAAAATGTCATAAAGAAACAAGACTATCAACTTGATATCAAAACTTGAAAAATTATCTTTACAGTAAAATTTCCACTGTATAAATTATCAGTCAAGAATAAAAAAGCATTGCAATTCGAATAATGAATTCAAGCATGAATAAAGAAATAACAGAATAGAAAAAGAGGGTCTAACCATCCATATGCCTTTGTTATTAAGTGTCAAATTGAACATAAATGCCTTTACAATGTGCTTCACAAAAAGGTCCCTTGGATCTCCAATTTTTCGACCCGAACATGGTCTTTCTTCTGTCTATTTAAATTATCTATAAAACTTCCATATCATATCATCTAGTATAGCTTTAATGACTAGATTTCGAATAGTATCTATCTACTAAGGTAGTTCACTCAAAAAGAGCTTCTACAATCCCAAAATAGATCACAACTCAACAACTTGATATTGCAAATATTGCCAACATTACATTTGACTCTACAAAATAGGAATTTAGTTTGATTTTGTAAAACAGATTGAGGTCTTAGCATTTTACTGACCAAAAACGAATAGGCCTTGCCATATTTCCTGGAAAAAATTTAAATCATAATTGTAGCAAATTTCCATGTTACCTTTAGGATATAATCACAGCAGTGACTTTAGCATTTCTCTATTTGATCTTAGTGGTAAGCACGACATTGTGCCAATAGAGTCTGAAATTAATCTCCCTGAGTTCTTTGAGCAATTCCCTTTGTTCTTTCTTCTTCTTTTTAAAACTTTGAATCCTTTCTTGCTGGCGAGCATTCCATTGTTCTATCTGCACCTTCTCCTTCTTTAATTGTCTTATTGTTTTCTGAAACTCCTTGATCTTTTCTTTATCAGTTCTAATTTTAACTCTAAATCCTAAGCATTCTTCAAAAGGTGCAGGTTCATTCAGGTTTAAGGCAACTCTGGGTTCCTTGTCTTTAACTTGGTACTTTGAGACTAATTCTGAGCTATGTTCTTCCTCAGAACTTGTTGAATCTATAGCTTCAGGCACATCTGGTATGCGGTTTGAGTCTTCAAAGTAATCATGTTTATCTTCAGGAGTTTCACTGATACCTTTATCCATCTCTTTAGCTTTTACTAATCTGGTTGAAGCTCTCGTTACAGGACCTGTAGGTGGTGAAATTATTATGTTTCCTTTGCTGACAGATTTCTTGGGCAATGGAGTTCTTTTTCCCTTTTCCCGGTACTTGCTTCGACATTCTCAGAGTCATTTTCTATGATTATGAAGTTTTCTTCTTTGATTGACGGATTGAACATTGCCTTTGACTTCAGTCTATACTTGTTGGTGACCCTAGTAGAATTTCTTATAGGTTTCTGTGATACAGACACACCTTTAACCCTTTTCCCTTTGGTTGCATCACCCCTTTTATTGGTTGATGGTGTTTCAAGCTTGACTGTAGTTTGAGTATCAAGATCGTTATCTGAATCATTTTCCCCTTTAACATTTTCCTCAGAAAACGTTTCAATTTCTGGCTCCCACCTAGGTATTTTACTTCTGCTCCTCTCGGTCACCCTGATTTCAGGAATTTCCTCTTTCACAGGGGTTTCATCGAAGATGTCTCGGCTCTGTATAACGATCTTTCTCCCTGTGCCTTTCTATTGCTTATTGGATTGAGTGATAGGGTTTAAAGATCCTGTGAGCCAGCTCTAGGGCTTCTGTAATTCATTCAAAGCAGACATGACTAAGGATTTAATCAAGACTTGATGGAAAAGGCTGCTTTTAGCATTGGTGGAGAGTGACTGCACTCTTTTTGACATCTTTGTCAAGCTTTTGAGCAGAAAATAAGGGAGATTTAACGGGTAATCACCATTTAAATGCATTAGTATCCTGACGTGGTAGATATAGACCAGTGAGAATCTACCTTCATAGGCGATATACCTGTGAATCACGATCAGAGTCGTGTGCCATTTGGGTCGAATCCAGCTACGAGGTATTCCCCTTCTCCAATCCGGATTTTTCTTGTCTGGAAGCAGGAATTGGTTTACAGATTCAATAACCACATGCTCTTTCTTCCACCATATTTCTCCTCCAACTACCAGCCTGCAAGCCTTTGCGATAGTCTGTTCTGTTACCAGCATCAACATTTTACCGATTTCGACCTCGTAACCATCGAAATTCAGAGCGAACTCCATGGAGACCTGCTCATCATAACCCTGAAAAGTGGTGAGGAATTCAAACCACCCAACGTCTCTGAACCTTTGAGCCATCTAAGGATAGTCTTCAAGAAGTTCGGCACCCTCTGGTTCTATTCTGACAACCTATCTGCTCCTCTTTGGTGCCATCAAACACAATTCTGCAACTGCATCCTCGGGTTCCAAATTTGCCACATGCAATTGTTAGTTTATACCGTTCCTTTGAGTGGATACCTGCATTCCTCACTGCAAGCTTGAATTCAGCGAAATCGAACAGGTATAATATAGCGATCATCAAGAAAAAGGGTGATTTGAATTGAGTCCTGCGCAAGTACACAGCAATCAGATTACGAAACGGTTGAATTTTGCAAATGATTTCCAAGCTTTTGTGGACGCATGCGAACTCTCAACCCACGATTCGTGTCATCATAATGAAATTGAGATGGCAGGTGCGTATCAAGGCATGATTATTTGACGCTACAGGAATAGGCTTATCCCGTAGCGCTATTGATGACTTAGCAAAGTTTGAACATTTGAAATTCAAACAGGCATACAAGGATGCACCTCATTTTTAAACCGTGTCTTTCAAAATCAAACTTAAATAAACTATCCCAAAACTGTAATGCAAACCATAAAAAACAAAATTTGAAATCAACGAGAAACAAAAAATGAAGTGTGGGTAAGAAAGACTTAGGATAAGGGTTTCTCACTAAACCAAGACAAAATTAGAGACTAACACATCCATCAAGCTTAAATGAAAAAAATGGAAACAAAATTACCAATGCATGTTCCATTTAGCATATCCCTGGCAACGAGCCCAAAAGTGTCAGGTAATTCAATTGCTTAAATTGCTTTACATGATTAAATTGCCAGCCAGGGAGCTCGTAAGCTTGTGAGATGCTACCAAATATATGCGAGAGTAGGCAACTAACTCTAAGCTAAGCGAGCTGAATTAAAAATGTCAAGAATAGGAATTAAAATAAGATGATCTTATGTTGTAGATCATGTCCTATGGATTTTCATCTATCTTTTGGATTCTCAGGGTTAACAAAATTCAAATCTTCGATGCACACCAGACTTGGTAGATCACACTTGCAAGAATGAAATTGTAGAAATGAAAGGGTACAAAATTCAACTGATGTCAATGGACTTATATTTCAACTATTAACCACATTCCTTTGGTTGACAAGCAAGAGCTTCAACTGGTTTTGTGATCACTAAAGAAACTCAACCTTTAATGCCTAACTCTATAGGGAAACCACACTTACTTAAATGAAAGAGTATAAAGGAATGAACAATAACTGAAATGAACAACTAATGAAATAACATCACACAACAAAAATGAATCTATTTGGGCAGGGTGTACCAGAGAGAGGGGGTCCTGCCTCTCTTGGAATATACTTCCAAGAAGGACTACATTAGAGAACTCTTGATATGCAACAACAAGCTCTTTATTCTAGCATCAAAATGATTACAATGATCCTTCTCTTCAATATGGAACTCTATGCTCTAACTTCTCCTTCAACACTATACTATCTAAGTCTCTAACTCCTTAACTATTCAAACTTAATGATATCATATTATATTTATACATATAGCTTCTCCTTCACAAAAGGAAAATGAGTTACAACAAAATGAGATCAGATCCTAAACAAGTGGATTTGCAACTAACAAATCCTAGATCCTAAACATGTGTATCTATTCACCACCAAATCTTGGATTTGATATGAGATAGTTTGAAGAATATAATAAAATCATATTCCATGAGATCTATGTGCCCAAATTCATGGATATGGGCCGCAACTTGGCCAACCCACTTAGCTACATAATTGTAGGCTATTTACCAGAATGACCAGTTTTGGAAATCTCAACCATACGCCCCTTATTTTGAACTTTTTGTGGATTTTCCTAGTGGGTCACCTAAATGACCCCATACTGCACAAAAAATCATATTTTATGTTTTCTATATCTCTCTTCAACTGTTCAGAAATGACGTGGAAAATTTGACTACCAGGACTGCCAATTAGTTGCAGAATTTCCAACACAACTACTGAATTTCACAAGTTAAGAAACCACAATATCTACTCTAAGTAATCATCAAAGCATGGAAAATCAAATATTTTAGTGTAAGTATGCCACATGAATCTCATATAGGGTAGAAATGGGAAAATGCATAAATATGAGTGATGAAGGGAATAATGATGAAAGGGTAAAGTAAATGAAAAATGACTAAATGGCATTGTAAAATGTGTTATTTCTTAGGTTCAACAAAGACAACCTAGAATTTCATCCATGACCTCAAAAAATAGAACCAACGAGGAGTTGTAACAATCCCTTTATAGAGAAACATATATATATCTTTAAATTATATTCTCAAAGTGACACTACATCAAAAAGCACAGATACCTCCAACATATTTACCAAGACATTGATAAAAAGGAGAACGATTATATTCTAAGACTTTCCCTTAAAAATGTTCCTGGATAATCCTTTCACCTTGATCTAGTCGAATACATTCCTTTGATAAAACATCAACAACTTGGTTCCTTTCCTTATACACGTGATGAAAGGAAAAGGATTAAGAGAGACAACCAATTTTTAGTTTGCAACATCTTTGAAGAAGATAAAATAGGTTAGGGTAGCCCGAGTAACAAATATACACACAAATTTGGACAGGGACCTGAAAGAAACTAAAAAATATATTTCTAATATGTATGAGAATATTGTATTAGGGATTTTTAAGGGGGGGAATAAAATATCCACGAGTTAGATGAGAAAACGAGAAAGTTGCTTCAAAAGGCGAGAGGTTGAATGAAGGATGAAGACTAGGGAAGTGTTGTTGGATAAAGGGGATAAAATACAAAAAAGTCATCAATATGTTAATCACACATAGCTAATCATAGGAAGAGGTTCAACCATTTTGGAGTGAAACATAAAGAAGGTCATATTGTTAGAAAATGATCAAAGATGGTCGATATTGGAGTCTCACATTTCCAGTTAATTTATACACAGCTAGATAGGGCTAATATAGTTGGAATTCTAAAGCTAACCACTTATTTTCCAATTTTGTATCTGAAGAAGATAAGCATAATATGATCGAAAAAGTATCTAAGGAGGATAAAAGCCTTGATCTGGATGGTTGGATTATTAATATTTTTATTGTTTTTTATGATTTGGTGGAGGAAGATTTAGCGAGAGTCTTAGAAGAGGTTAGAAGCACATGTAAGGAAATAGGATTTTTCAATTCAACCTTCTTAGCCTTGATTCCAAAGAGGGATAAACCTAGTAATTTTGATGAGTTTAGGGCTATTTCCTTGTGCAAATGTGTATACAAAATCATTAATAAAGTTTTTCTTGTTAAAGTTAAAACATTTTATCTAAATTTATCTCACACGAGGGGTTTGGTTTTTTAGCTAGAAGGAAGATACATGAAGAAATAAGGGCAT
>SNQJ01S0106403.1:78133-98918 GCA_010110895.2 Picea sitchensis | reverse complement strand
TTGATCTGTGGCCTGCTCTCTTATTGGAATGCCCTTGGGAACGATGGTGATGTCTATTATCACTTTTTACTTTTCCTTTCTCCTCTGAAGATTTGTGACTCTCAGATTTACTTGAGTCACTATCCTTAACCAATTTCTTTTATATTCTATTCAAACCCTCCAATAGCTTCATGTTGAAGTCATCCTATTGCTCTTTGGCTTTCATAAGCCTTTCATTATTATCTTTATGTCTTTGGACATCCTTATGAAAATTCTTAATGGTCTCATCCATATTCATATCTTCATTCCTTTCTTCTCCATGTCCATTGGAGTTTGTTCCTTCCATGCCCAAATGGACATCCACCCCTCTGCTCTCATCTTGGTGACTGTAATTCCCCTGTGCTTCTTCCATTCTTATGGACTCCGCGTTGGTCTGATCTGATCGAGTTGTTGTTAATTCTTCAAAACGTGTAGCCATCGAAACTTTTCAAGCTAAATTTCAACAATTCATGAGAATAAGCACCTTTTGATCCTATATACATATAAGAATTATCTCTCCCGATTTCCTGGTGTTATCACCATGGAAATTCTAGATAAGACCCAAGTCTCAAAAACAGAGACGCGCAGTGCCTTCAAAGATACACTTGAGCAAGAAGGTGGTTTGTCGAAACCACTTTCACCAAGATGCGGTATCATATGTCTAAACATGCAAAATCCACCACTCGTGGAGCGGGCGACGGCTAGTCAAATCACCCTGATTCACTCATTCGGTATTTCGCAACCATGTGGCGTCGGTTGAACGCCGCCAAGTAACGAACTCAAAAGTTAATCATTTGAAATTGATTGGCCAAGCATGGCAACCCAACACTCTTGTACGTAATCTGTTTGCGCTTCATAAATGGAGTTCTATAATTACCACTTTCCAAGTATGAAGATATTTGTGTATCCAGAAATGAAGTAATCTCCAAACTGCTCAACTTCCTGCTCTTTGTAAAGACACATTTCGGTATCCCCAGCCTAAGATACATGGACAAGGCTAATTCGAGTGAGACTGGTTATTCGAGCAACATGCTAGACTTTCCTGTGAGTAAGGAGGAAAGGGTCCTTGCGCACATTCTAGCAACTAAGTTTCATACAGAGCCGGCTAAAGACTCATGGTTAGAAACCAGGTTGAATCCCACTATAAAAGATTTAGTCATCAACAAGCAAGCCGCTAGGAAGAAAAGGAGTGTGCGGCATAAGAAGGAGGAATCTATGGCTGAAGCGGTCGAAAGTGTTGGGGAGAACCAACCGGTCTTGTTAGATTCTTACTTAAAGGAAGAGATCGCTAAGATGAAGTAAATCTTCAACCAAGATAAGCATATCTCACCAAATTTTGATCAGTCGGTAGCGGAGGTAAAGAGTGCCACAGATGATAGGCATGTTCTTCAAACAACCCTTTTTACAACAAGCTAACTGTTGTCATCACCCTTTTGTAATTTTGTGATTAATACGACTATATAAATACAGAGACGGATTTTAGACTGTTTTAGAAACAGATGTGAGTCAAATTTGAGTCCAGAAAACCCTCTTATATCATTAAGACATGTGAATAGTCTATCCATGTCAAATTTCAATGCATTCAAAAATAGTTTGAAAAAATTTCAATGTTGGCCCCATTCACAGTTTGAATTGATGATGGACATACCTACATCGTTGGTATGATTAGGTGTAGTTGCGCAGAGCTCCTCTTGGTTTCGAGAATAGTTCATTCTCTACTAAACAGGGGCAACCAAGTGAAGGTGGAAGCTCTTGCTTTGCATTCTTATTTGAAAAAGAAAAATAAATTAGCATAGCGTCGTGTTTTCTTCTAATTTTAAAAGCATTTCAAAAGAAAAATAAGAAATATAATCATTCTTTGCCAGTGTTCATGTAAGTTTCATCATTTTTCGCAAGAGTCTTAACAACATCAGTTGCACTACCATACCCCTTTTGAGTAAATCAAGCCTTAAAAAGAACGATTAATTAAAATCAACTAGACTTTATGTTTGTAGGGTCCATCAACTAGTCTAGGCTAGAGCCTTGATTTAGGTTGGAGAGGAAACTCTTCAAGGTTGCAAAACATACATAAGAGTCTGTGCTAGGGAGTGCTAAAAGTCTAGTATCATGAAAGTTATCTGGGACACCCCTCTAACACAGGGGCTAAACATGAGGTCGTGCGTGGAAAGCTAACAGAGATAACCCCTCCAAAGCTGGACCAAGAGTAGTGGGGAACACATATAGAGGGCTTGTCTTGGAATTCTGTCGATTGCATTTGCCACGGACCTTCGTGGGTCTCGAATCTATTCGAGGTCCTCATTTATCTTCCGGACCACTTGCTTTCGATACCCTTGATAGGTTTTAGGCTTGATACCCTGCTCATTGTGGTCCACCCAACTGTCGACTGTACCCGCCTGGTGACTATTCACGTGCTAGCAACCTAGTTGCCATTATTTTAGGGACTTACACAAGTGACTGCGTGGGTAGACCGCGGTACCTAGGATAGACATCGGGCCACACTTTGCAGAGTATACCTGGAGGGTGCTTCCGTATTCGAGTTACACTTGCACCGGTAAGTTGCTCTAGTGTTGGTTGGTCTAATTGTTCTTCCAACTAGTTAGTCGTTTGCTTGATTTGCCTTTAGAAGTTTTTCTAGTGTGTGCTCTGTGCTCCCTAGTTTTCCATAGTGAGTTAGTCAGTCATTACTTTGGGTCTCTAACCTAGGGTGGTATACCACCCACTCTGTCGGTCGTGAGGACTTTTTGGTCTTCCGATTAGAAACGTGGAGCCGCCTCTTTATAGGCGTTGTTTTGATACCACTGGTTCGCCAGAGTCAGTGTGAGACTTCTACGGATTTGAACGATCCCGCAAGGGCAGAACCTACGCATAATATATTTATGGCTAAGGTTACTGACGATACCAACCAAGGAACCCCTTTGCAAGGGGATCCTTGTGCTTTTCCTTTCTTAAGAAACATTGGTGTCCCTTTGATGGCCACTATATACATTCCTGGGTTGAATGTTGGACTACAGTTTGGTTGGGTACCATTCCAAATGTCCCGAATCCTCCTAACGTTTCTCAATTAAGAACCTTAAGTCATGGGCACCCTGTTGATGTTTCTTCGTCAGTAAATTCTTCTCCTCCTCCTTCTCCCGCCTCTGGTGAAAGTACAATTACTAGTAACCGAAAGTCTAAATGAGATAGAAAGAGGAAGAATAAGAAGAAGAAATAATCAACCTCTGTGAGTCATGTTGAAGATAGGTCGACAACCTCTGCAAGTCACGTTGAAGACCAACACCCAACCTCTACAAGTTATGTTGGGGGCATGCACCCACCCTCCGCAAGTCATGCTGGGGAAAAAAGTCCAGTCATTGCTAATCATACTGGTAATAGGTATGTAGCCTCTGCAAGTCAGGTTATCGACCCATCACCAACCTATGCAAGTCATGTTGGAGATGTGTCACCAACCACTGCTAGTCACGCTAGGGGCATTAATTTTGTTAAGAAACCTAGATGGATAAGACGTAGGCCTAAGTTCCCTTGTAAGCTTTGCAAGGGAGATCACCTTACTCATATGTGCGCTGACATTCCAGAGGTACAAAGATTGTGGTCTCTGTCTGCAAGCTCTTCTGATTCTGAGTCTTCTGACGTTTTCTCGTAGCCAATTCAACCATTGGTTGTGAAAGTGGTCATGTCGATGCAGTCATCACCTAATCCCACACCTCTTTTGGGGGATGAGGTACCTTTAGACCATGTAGTCTCGCAGCCTATTCATCCATTGGTTGCGAATGTGGTCATGCCGACGCAGTCATTGGTTGATCCCACTCCTCTTTTGGGGGGTGAGGTGCCTTTAGACCTTGTAGTCTCTCATCTTATTCAACCATTTGTTGAGAAAGTTATCATGTCGATGCAGTCATCATCTGATCCCACTCCTCTTTTGAGGGCTGAGGTGCCTTTAGACCTTGTAGTCTCTCAGCCTATTCAACCATTGGTTGAGAAAGTGATCATGTCGATCCAATCATCGGCTGATCCCACTCCTCTTTTGAGCGGTGAGGTGCCTTTTGACCATGTAGTCTCTCGACCTATGCAGCCATTGGTTGAGAAAGTGGTCCCACCGATGCAGTCATCGAATGATCCCACTCCTCTTTTGAGGGGTGAGGTGCCTTTAGACCATGTAGTCTCTCAACCTATGCAGCCATTGGTTGAGAAAGTGGTCATGTCGACGCAGTCTTCAGCTGATCCCACTCCTCTCTTGGGGAGTGAAGAATCTACCGACTATGTTTTTAGCATTTCCAGTTTAATACTTTCAGAACAAGGGGGCATTCTGCTCGTTCTGAGTACACCCCCTCCAAGCCATAGGATGGTTTCCTTGATTGGAATGATCTTGTTGAGCCTCGTCTTCCTTCTTATGCACCTTTTCAAATAAGGGTTGAAGTTAATTCAACAAACATTTTTCGATGTATTGTGGATGAAGGAGCTTCCGCAAGTATTTTATCCTCTTCGGTTTGGAAAGTCTTGGGATCTCCCGAGCTTGTGTCTTCTTCGCATGAGTTGTTGGCTTTTCACAGACGTCCTAGTGAATATTTGGGGGTTCTTCCTCAGTTACCTATATCTTTAGGTGGGAAGATTGTCCTTGTTGATGTTATAGTGGTGCAAAGCTCGTTAGATTTCAATATGCTTCTCGGGCATGACTATGTATATGCTATGAATGATGTGGGGTCTACGCTCTTTCGGGTGATGCATTTCCCTCATAATGGAAGCATTGTCACTAACGACCAGCTAGCATATGATAATCACCATCCTAATTCGGAATTATTTCATACTACCCCTTTATATGTTCTTAGCATTCGTGTACTCTACCCTACCACGGGTTAATTATGTGGCATCTTATCCTCGGTGTTCAATTGCTTCTGAGCAAGAACCAGTACAATCATGTTTTCCTTCTCGAGACTTGGAATCAACAATTGAACCATTGGTGTATCCAATGGGGGCATGGGAGGCCTTGCTTGCCCCTCTTCATCCAAGTAGGCTTGAGTATCCTTCTGAGTCTGATCTCATTGTTAGTAGATTGTCAAGCCCTCGTGATCATGATTCTTCGCTCATAGACTCTGCCAGTTCTGGCCAGAACCTCCATCGTCATATGAAGTATGGTCAGTTTACTTCACCCTTTGGGACTGTCAACCCTCGTTTGCGTGATTTCTTGGATTTTGAATTGCCTTCAGATGAAGCTATCCTTGAAGTCATGACTATGGTTTCTATACCGAGGGAGGACTTACACCGCCGTTTGTGTTTTCTTCCCTTTTAGGAGACTTTCCAAGTTTACTATCGAAGAGACTCTTGGTCTGAGCCTAGCAACGGGCTCTACCTGAACCAGTTTCATACATGATTCGTAGCCCCCTATAGGTCTTCTTCTAAGCCCTTTTCAGATCCTCTAAACATGAAAAGATTGTCGAGCGATCTTGGGGCCTTTCATGCTCGCTAAACTGGAATTTGAAGTCACGTCTTTCCAACAATAGTTTACCCCTTTTTCGGTCTGGACGGTCAACTATACAAACAAAGGTATACTCTAGAGGCCTCGAATCTCTAGAAGAGTATTCTCAGGTATAATTTTAACCCTTTTTCAGGCCTGGGGGACTAAATTTATGAAAAAGGAACCCCCACGGAGTCCATAGTTAAGCTCTTTTCAGACTCCCTAAAATTGAAAAGATCGTCGAGTGACCTTATTCTTTCACACTCGTTAAAATGGTCTAGAAGAACATTCCTGATGGAGTCCACAGTTAAGCTTTTTTCAGACTCCTTAAAAATGAAAAAATGGTCGAGTGATCTTGTCTTTATCACACTCGTTAAAATGGTTTTGAATAGATGTCTTGTCGGTACTAGTTTACCCCTTTTTCGAACCGACTAGACTACCTTCAAAAAAGGTACCCCATTGGAGTCTCCTTTTACATTTTTCGGACTCTCTAAATATGAAAAACCAACGAGCTTACCTTCTCTGGGCTCGTTAAACTTACATCGAAGGACGTTACCATTGTGTGTTTTGTTAAACCGCATTTGCATACCTGCGTCTTTGGTCTAATGTCAGCTCCATGTTGCTCTCAATTGAACAATTTGAAGCATGCCTTATACACAAGCCATGTAGCACTTTGTCTCTGCATCTTGACACCTTTGGCCCCAGGAGGGATTCTGTTATAACCCTAATTTGCACCAGACATACTTACTTGGCATCAAGCCATCTCAGATTCCTTCTTTGCCAAAACAATACTGAACCACTCTTCTTAAAAAAACCCTTTATAAAGGCCCACGCACCCTGCTCCATTACTGCACGTGTGTACACGCTAGCTGCCCCAATACAGCCCGTGTGTACCTACAAAACCACGGAAAAAAGCAAAGTTGATGACGAAACACACAGCTTTGGGCAAGTTAACTAAACCTTTCGGCCATGCATGGTCGGTCATTCGACCAAATACCTAGCTCCTTCAAGCCTATAAAAGAAGGGGTAAGGGTCCCATTTGAAAAGAGGAAAATCATAGTAAAGAAACTCTACCCGAATTTGTATTCCCCTTTGCCTAGGATTCTACAACCATTTTGTGATTTCAACGAAGAAGAGAAGCAAGTGTGTTAGCAGTTGGTGCACTATAAAAGAGGATCCCAGAACCAGATTCGTGGAGCAGTGGTCGTATTCATCATTGTAAGTTGCTTTAGTGAAGTTAATAATAAAGAAGTACTTTTCCCGT
Source organism: Picea sitchensis (assembly GCA_010110895.2). Taxonomy (NCBI): domain Eukaryota; kingdom Viridiplantae; phylum Streptophyta; class Pinopsida; order Pinales; family Pinaceae; genus Picea; species Picea sitchensis. The sequence goes on along the minus strand of SNQJ01S0106403.1, from coordinate 92,187 downwards.
CCCACCATATGAGGTTTTCATTGTTTATTGCGTACATGTTGATTAATTTTCTAACCCATTAATCCGTAGATCAAATGCATGTGGAGTTCTTTATTTGTCTTTTGTGAATGTTGGTCAGCCTTGGGAGGAGAGTTGCAGTCAAAGAGCCACCAAGCGTGAAGAGGGATCGATATCAAACGCCAGAAATAAGGTATGTTCACTTGATCTTCTTAACTGTGTATTTGCTTAAGAATAATGGGGATTAGGTCTGTGATGATGGTAAAGAGTAGGAATCTTTAGGTATTTTATGCATGCATGATAAAACCCTAATTGCTAGTACATAGGGGGATTTCCCACTCACAACACCTATACTACAAGAATGTTAATGGTGAGATCTTCCTGAGTCACGAGAAGTTCATAGTTGAGATATTGAAGAAGTTTGGGATGTTGAATTGTAATCCCATGGCCCCATTCACAGGTCATTGTTGCATGTGTCTAGTCCTAGTACAATTTCCTTGTAAAATGTGTATAAGATATTTGGACAATGATAATTTTGAAGGTGCTAGGCCTATTCCTACACACCATGGCCAGATCACCTCTCATTGACAATTTGTGTATCCCTTTTAGTTTTGGGTTATTAGTATTTTCAATTGGTTGTTAGTATTTTCAATTGCACAAACCTTTCAATATAGTCAAAGTTCAATTAATGTCTCTTGTTACTGTAGGATTATAAAGCCTCATGATCCCAATGCCCATATGCCTCCAACCTTGTGATCTAGTGATCGTTGGGTGACAACTGTCATGAAGGGTGATGACTAAGACTAGGGGCAACCTTCAATTCAAGGCTAGGAATGACCAGGCCCACATCAGGTAAAGGAACAAAATTAAGAAGGTACATGTGTTGTGCCTTTCCATGTCAACAACAACGCATCCATTCACTGGGAACACTAAAACCCAAGAAATCGATGACTCCACTAAATTAGGGTTTATGGTTTACATGATGAATTGGTGTTGGAATAAAGTGGGTGTGTGAGTCAAATTTGAGTCCAAAAACTCTCCCATATTGTTACGGCATGCGAATAGTCTATCCATGTCAAATTTCAATGCATTCAGAAACAGTTTGAAAAAATTTCAAAGTTGGCCCCATTAACATGTCATTGTTGCCCGTGTCTAGTCCTAGTACAATTTCCTTGTAAAATTTGTATATGATATTTGGAGAATGATAATTTTGAAGGTGCTAGGCCTATTCCTACACACCACGGCTAGATCACCTCTCATTGACAGTTTGTGTATTGATCCCTTTTAGTTTTGGGTTGTTAGTATTTTCAATTGCACACACCTTTCAATCTAGTCAAAGTTCAATTAATGTCTCTTGTTACTGTAGGGTTATAAAGCCTCATGATCCCAATGCCCATATGCCACCAACCTTGTGATCTAATGATCGTTGGGTGACAACTGTCATGAAGGGAGATGACTAAGACTAGGGGAAACTTTCAATTCAAGGCTAGAAATGACCAGGCCCACATCAAGTGAAGGAAGAAAATTAAGAAGGTACATGGGTTGTCCCATTCCATGTCAACAATAACGCATCCATTCATTGGGAACACTAAAACCCGACAAATCGATGACTCCAGTAAATTAGGGTTTATGGTTTACATGATGAATTGATGATGGAAGAAAGTGGGTGTGTGAGTCAAATTTGAGTCCAGAAAACCCTCTTATATCAATAAGGCATGCGAATAGTCTATCCATGTCAAATTTCAATGCATTCAGAAACAGTTTGAAAAAATTTCAACATTGGCCCCATTCACAGTTTGAATTGATGATGGACATACCTACATAGTTGGTATGATTAGGCGTAGTCGCGCAGAGCTCCTCTTGGTTTCGAGAATAGTTCATTCTCTACTAAATAAGGGTAACCAAGTGAAGGTGGAAGCTCTTGCTTTGCATTCTTATTTGAAAAAGAAAAAGAAATTAGCATAGCGTCGTGTTTTCTTCTAATTTTAAAAGCATTTCAAAAGAAAAATAAGAAATATAATCATTCTTTGCCAGTGTTCATGTAAGTTTCATCATTTTTTGCAAGAGTCTTAACAAGATCAGTTGCACTACCATACCCCTTTTGAGTAAATCAAGCCTTAAAAAGAACAATTAATTAAAATCAACTAGACTTTATGTTTATAGGGTCCATCAACTAGTCTAGGCTAGAGTTTTGATTTAGGTTGGAGAGGAAACTCTTCAAGGTTGCAAAACATACATAAGAGTCTGTGCTAGGGTGTGTTAAAAGTCCAGTATCGTGAAAGTTATTCGGAACCCCCCTCTAACACAAGGGCTAAACATGAGGTCGCACGCGGAAAGGTAGCAGAGATAACCCCTCCAAAGTTGGACCAAGCGTAGTGGGGAACATATATAGAGGGCTTGTCTTGGGATTCCATTGATTGCATTTTCCACGGAGCTTCGTGGGTCTCGAATCCGTTCGAGGTCCTCAGTTATCTTCCGGACCACTTTCTTTCGATACCCTTGACAAGTTTCGGGCTTGATACCCTCCTCATTGTTGTCCACCCGACTGTCGACTGTACCCGCCTGGTGACTGTTCACGCGCTCACAACCTAGTTGCATTTATTTTAGGGACTTACACAGGTGACTATGGGGGTAGACCACAGTACCTAGGATAGACATTGGGCCACACTTTGCAGAGTATACCCGGAGGGTGCTTCTGTATTCGAGTTGCACTTGCACCGGTAAGTTGCTCTAGTGTTGGTTGGTGTAACTGTTCTTCCAACTAGTTAGTTGTTTGCTTGATTTGCCTTTAGAATTTTTTCTAGTGTGTGTTATGTGCTCCCTAGTTTTCCATAGTGAGTTAGTAATTCATTACTTTGGGTCTCTGACCTAGGGTGGTAGACCGCCCACTCCACCAGTCGTGAGGGATTTTTGGTCTTCCGCTTAGAAACGTGGAGCCGCCTCTTTATAGGCATTGTTTTGATACCACTGGTTCGCCAGAGTCAGTGTGAGACTTTTACGGATTTGAACGATCCTGTAAGGGCAGAACCTATGCATAATATCTTCATGGCTAAGGTTACTAACGATACCAGCCAAGGAACCCCTTCGCAAGGGGATCCTTCTGCTTTTCCTTTCTTCGGAAACATTGGTGTCCCTTTGATGGCCACTCTATACATTCCTAGGTTGAATGTTGGACTACCAGTTTGCCTGGGTACCATTCCAAATGTCCTGAATTCTCTTGAAGCTTCTCAGTTAAGTACCTTAAGTCATTGGCACCCTGTTGATGTTTCTTTGTCAGCCAATTCTTCTCCTCCTCCTTCTCCCGCCTCTGGTGAAAGTACATTTACTAGTAACCGAAAGTCTAAATGAGATAGAAAGAGGAAGAATAAGAAGAAGAAATCACCAACCTCTGTGAGTCATGTTGGAGATAGATCGACAACCTCTGCAAGTCATGTTGAAGACCAGCACCCAACCTCTACAAGTTATGCTGGGGGCATGCACCCACCCTCTACAAGTCATGCTGGGGGAAAAAGTCCAGTCATTGCTAGTCATACTGGTAATAGGTCCGTAGCCTCTGCAAGTCAACTTATTGACCCATCACCAACCTATGCAAGTCATGTTGGAGATGTGCAACCAACCACTGCTAGTCACGCTAGGGGCATTAATTCTATTGAGAAACCTAGACGGATAAGATGTAGGCCTAAGTTCCCTTGTAAGCTTTGCAAGGGAGATCACCTTACTCCTCTGTGCCCTGACATTCCAGAGGTACAAAGAGTGTGCTCCCTATCTACAAGCTCTTCTGATTCAGAGTCTTCTGAGGTTTCCTCACAACCAATTCAGCCATTGGTTGTGAATGTGGTCATGTCGATGCAGTCATCGGCTGATCCCACTCCTCTTTTGGGGGGTGAGGTACCTTTATACCATGTAGCTCGTAGCCTATTCAGCCATTGGTTGCAAAAGGGGTCATGTCGACGTAGTCATTGTCTGATCCCACTCCTCTTGTGGGGGGTGAGGTGCCTTTAGACCTTTTAGTATCTCATCCTATTCAACCATTGGTTGAGAAAGTGATCTTGTTGATGTAGTCATCATCTGATCCCACTCCTCTTTTAAGGGGCGAGGTGCCTTTAGACCTTGTAGTCTCTCAGCCTATTCAACCATTGGTTGAGAAAGTGATCATGTCAATGTAGTCATCGACAGATCCCACTCCTCTTTTGAGGGGTGAGGTGCCTCTAGACCATGTAGTCTCTCACCCTATGGTGCCATTGGTTGAGAAAGTGGTCACGCCGATGCAGTCATCGACTCATCCCACTCCTCTTTTGAGGGGTGAGGTGCCTTTAGACCATGTAGTCTCTCAGCCTATGCAGCCATTGGTTGAGAAATTGGTCACGTCGATGCAGTCTTCAGCTGATCCCACTCCTCTCTTGGGGAGTGAAGTGTCTACCGACTATGTTTTTAGCATTTCTAATTTAGTACTTTCAAATCAAGGAGGCATTTCGCTCGTTCCGAGTACACCCCCTCCAAGCCCTAGGATGGTTTCCTTTGATTAGAATGATCTTGTTGAGCCTCGTCTTCCTTCTTACGCACCTTTTCAAATAAGGGTTGAAGTTAATTCAACGAACACTTATCGATGTATTGTGGATGAAGGAGATTCTGCAAGTATTTTATACTCCTTGGTTTGGAAAGTCTTGGGATCTCACGAGCTTGTGTCTTCTTCGCATGAGCTGTTGGATTTTCACAGACGTCCTAGTGAATATTTGGAGGTTCTTCCTCAGTTATATATATCTTTAGGTGAGAAGACTGTCCTTGTTGATGTTATAGTGGTGCAAGGCTCGTTAGACTTCAATATGCTTCTCGGGCATGATTATGTATATGCTATGAATGTTGTGGTGTCTACGCTCTTCCAGGTGATGCATTTCCCTCCCAAAGGAAGCATTGTCACTATAGACCAGCAGGCATCTGATAATCACCATCCTAATTTGGCATTATTTCAGACTACCCCTTTATATGTTCCTAGCGTTCGTGTAGACTCTACCCCGCCACGGGTTAATTATGTGGCATCTTATCCTCGGTGTTCAATTGCTTCTGAGAAGGAACCTGTATAATCATGTTTTCCTTCTCGAGACTTGGAATCAGCAATTGAACCATTGGTGTATCCAATGGGGGCATGGGAGCCCTTGCTTCCCCCTCTTGGTCCAAGTAGGATTGAGTATCCTTCTTATTCTTATCTCATTGTTAGTAGATCATCAAGCCCTCGTGATCGTGATTCTTCGTTGATAGACTCTGCCAGTCTAGGCCAGAACCTCCATCGTCATATGGAGTATGGTCAGTTTACTTCACCCTTTGGGACTGTCGACCCTCGTTTGCGTGATTTATTCGATTTTGAATTGCCTTCAGATGAAGCTATCCTTGAAGCCATGACTATGGTTTCTATACCGAGGGAGGACTTACACTGTGGTTTGTGTTTTCTTCCCTTTTAAGAGACTTTCCAAGTTCACTATCGAAGAGACTCTTGGTCGTAGCCTAGCAGCGGTCTCTACCTGAACCAGTTTCATACATAAGTTGTAGCCCCCTACGGGTCTTCTTTTAATCCCTTTTCAAACCCTCTAAACATGAAAATATTGTCGAGCGATCTTGGGGCCTTTCATGCTCGCTAAACTGGAAATTGAAGTCACGTCTGTCCAGTAATAGTTTACCCCATTTTTGGTCAGGACGGTCAACTGTACGAACAAATGTATACTCTAGAGACCTCGGATATCTAGAAGAGTATTCTCAAGTATAATTTTAACCCTTTTTCAAGCCTGAGGGACTAAATTTACGAAAAAGGAACCCCCACGGAGTCTATAGTTAAGCTCTTTTCGGACTCCCTAAAATTGAAAAGATCGTTGAGTGAGCTTATTCTCTCACACTCATTAAAATGGTCTAGAAGAACATTCCTGACGGAGTCCATAGTTAAGCTTTTTTCAGACTCCTTAAAAAAGAAAAAATGGTCGAGTGATCTTGTCTTTATCACACTCGTTAAAATGGTTTTGAATAGACGTCTTCTCGGTGCTAGTTTACCCCTTTTTCGAACCGACTAGACTACCTTCGAAAAAGGTAAATCTCTTTTTACATTTTTCAGACTCTATAAATATGAAAAACCGTCGAGCTTACCTTCTCTGAGCTCGTTAAACTTACATCGAAGGACATTACCATTATGTGTTTTGCTAAACCGCGTTTGCATACCTGCGTCTTTGGTCTAATGCTAGCTCCATGCTACTCTCAACTGAACCATCTGAAGCATGCCTTATACACAAGCCATGTAGCACTTTGCCTCTGCGTCTTGACACCTTTGGCCCCAGGAGGGATTCTATTATAACCCTAATTTGCACCAGACATACTTACCTGACATTAGGCCATCTCAGATTCCTTCTTTTCCAAAACACTACTGAACAACTCTTCTTAAAAACCTCCTTTATAAAGGTCCACACACCCTGCTCCATTACTACATACGTGTACACGCTAGCTGCCCCAATAGAGCCTGCGTGTACCTACAAAACCACGGAGAAAAGGAAAGTTGTTGACAGAACACACAGCTTTGATCAAGTTAACTAAACCTTTCGACCATGCATGGTCGGTCATTCGACAAAATACCTAGCTCCTTCTATCCTATAAAAGAAGGAGTAAGGGTCCCATTTGAAAAGAGTAAAATCATAGTAAAGAAACTCTACTCGAATTTGTATTCCCCTTTGCCCAAGATTCTGCAGCCATTTTGTGATTTCAACGAAGAAGAGAAGCAAGTGTGTTAGCAGTTGGTGCACAATAAAAGAGGATCCCAGGACCAGATTCATGGAGTAGTGGTTGATATCATTTGTAAGTTATCTTTGTGAAGTTAATAAAAGAGTTGATTTTTCCATCCCACCATATGAGGGTTTCATCGTTTACTTAGCGTACATGTTGATTAAATCTCTAACCCATTAATCCGTGGATCAAATTGCATGTGGAGTTCTTTATTTGTGTTTTTTGTGAATCACCGAATTAAACCTTGGGAGGAGAGTTGTTGTCAAAGAGCGACCAAGCATGAGGAGGGATCGATATCAAATGCAGGAAATAAGGTATGTTCACTTGATCTTTGCCAAGCGTGGTTGCTTAAGAATAATGGGGAGTAGGCCTGGGATGATGGTAAAATAGAATATTTAGGTCATTTTGCATGCATGATAAAACCCTAAGTTCTAATAGTCATTTGAGAGTTCCGACTCACAACACCTATACTGCAAGAATGTTAATGGTGAGATCTTCTTGAGTCATAGGAAATATACAGTTAAGATATTGAAGAAGTTTTGGGATGTTGAACTGTAATCCCATGACTATTCCACGAGGTCATTGTTTCCCATGTCTGAATCCTAATTACAATTTCCTTGTAAGAATTTGTATAAGATATTTAGAGAATGATAATTTTGAAGGTTCTAGGCTATTCCTACACACCATGGCTAGATCACCTCTCATTGGCAGTTTGTGTATTGATCCCTTTTTAGTTTTGGGTTGTTAAGATCACCTCTCATTGACAGTTTGTGTATTGATCCCTTTTAGTTTTGGGTTGTTAGTATTTTCAATTGCACAGACCTTTCAATATAGTCAAAGTTCAATTAATGTCTCTTGTTACTGTAGGATTATAAAGCCTCATGATCCCAATGCCCATATGCCTCCAACCTTGTGATCTAGTGATTGTTGGGTGACAACTGTTATGAAGGGTGATGATTAAGACTAGGGGCAACTTTCAATTCAAGGCTAGGAATGACCAGACCCACATCAAGTGAAGGAAGAAAATTAAGAAGGTACATGTGTTGTCCCATTCCATGTAGACAACAACGCATCCATTCACTGGCAACACTAAAACCTGACAAATCGATGACTCCACTAAATTAGGGTTTATGGTTTACATGATGAATTGATGATGGAAGAAAGTGGGTGTGTGAGTCAAATTTGAGTCCAAAAACCCTCCCATATCGTTAAGTCATGCGAATAGTCTATCCATGTCAAATTTCAATGCATTCAGAAACAGTTTGAAAAAATTTCAAAGTTGGCCCCATTAACATGTCATTGTTGCCCGTGTCTAGTCCTAGTACAATTTCCTTGTAAAATTTGTATAAGATATTTGGAGAATGATAATTTTGAAGGTGCTAGGCATATTCCTACACACCACGGCTAGATCACCTCTCATTGAAAATTTGTGTATTGATCCCTTTTAGTTTTGGGTTGTTAGTATTTTCAATTGCACACACCTTTCAATCTAGTCAAAGTTCAATTAATGTCTCTTGTTACTGTAGGGTTATAAAGGCTCATGATCCCAATGCCCATATGCCTCCAACCTTGTGATCTAATGATCGTTGGGTGACAACTGTCATGAAGGGTGATGACTAAGACTAGGGGCAACTTTCAATTCAAGGCTAGGAATGACCAGGCCCACATCAAGTGAAGGAAGAAAATTAAGAAGGTACATGGGTTGTCCCATTCCATGTCAACAATAACGCATCCATTCACTGGGAACACTAAAACCTGACAAATCGATGACTCCGCTAAATTAGGGTTTATGGTTTACATGATTAATCGATGATGGAAGAAAGTGGGTGTGTGAGTCAAATTTGAGTCCAGAAAACCCTATTATATCAAATGTGTGAGGCATGCGAATAGTCTATCCATGTCAAATTTCAATGCATTCAGAAACAGTTTGAAAAAATTTCAACGTTGGCCCCATTCACAGTTTGAATTGATGATGGACATACCTACATCGTTGGTATGATTAGGCATAGTTGCGCAGAGCTCCTCTTGGTTTCGAGAATAGTTCATTCTCTACTAAACAGGGGCAACCAAGTGAAGGTGGAAGCTCTTGCTTTGCATTCTTATTTGAAAAAGAAAAAGAAATTAGCATAGCATCGTGTTTTCTTCTAATTTTAAAAGCATTTCAAAAGAAAAATAAGAAATATAATCATTCTTTGCAAGTGTTCATGTAAGTTTCATCATTTTTCGCGAGAGTCTTAACAACATCAGTTGCACTACCGTACCCCTTCTGAGAAAATCAAGCCTTAAAAGGAACGATTAATTAAAATCAACTAGACTTTATGTTTGTAGGGTCCATCAACTAGTCTAGGCTAGAGCCTTGATTTAGGTTGGAGAGGAAACTCTTCAAGGTTGCAAAACATACATAAGAGTATGTGCTAGGGAGTGTTAAAAGTCCAGTATCATGAAAGTTATTCGGGACCCCCCTCTAACACAGGCGCTAAACATGAGGTCGCGCGTGGAAAGGTAGGAGAGATAACCCCTCCAAAGCCGGACCAAGCGTAGTGGGGAACACATATAGAGTGCTTGTCTTGGGATTCTGTCGATTGCATTTGCCATAGAGCTTTGTGGGTCTCAAATCCGTTCGAGGTCCTAAGTTGTCTTTCGGACCACTTTCTTTCGATACCCTTGACAGGTTTCGGGCTTGATACCCTGCTCATTGTGGTCCACCCAACTGTCGACTGTACCCGCCTGGTGATTGTTCGTGCGTTGGCAAACTAGTTGCCATTATTTTAGGGACTTACACAGGTGACTGCAGGACTAGACCGCGGTACCTAGGATAGACATCGGGCCACACTTTGCAGAGTATACTCGAAGGGTGCTTCCATATTCGAGTTGCACTTGCACTGGTAAGTTTATCTAGTGTTGGTTGGTGTAACTATTCTTCCAACTAGTTAGTCGTTTGCTTGATTTGCCTTTAGAAGTTTTTCTAGTGTGTGCTCTGTGCTCCCTAGTTTTCCATAGTGAGTTATCCAGTCATTACTTTGGGTCTCTGACCTAGGGTGGTAGAACGCCCACTCTGCCGGTCATGAGGACTTTTTCGTCTTCCTCTTAGAAACGTGGAGACGCCTCTTTATAGCCATTGTTTTGATACCACTGGTTCGCCAGAGTCAGTGTGAGACTTTTTCGGATTTGAACGATCTCGTAAGGGCAGAACCTGCGCATAAGATCTTCATGGATAAGGTTATTGACGATACCAACCAAGGAACCCCTTCGCAAGGGGATCCTTCTACTTTTCCTTTCATTGGAAACGTTGGTGTCCCTTTGATGGCCACTCTATACATTCCTGGGTTGAAAGTTCGACTACCAGTTTGGTTGGGTACCATTCCAAATGTCCCAAATTCTCTTGACGCTTCTCAGTTAACCAACTTAAGTCATGTGCACCCTATTGATGTTTCTTCGTCAGCAAAGTCTTCTCCTCCTCCTTCTCCCGCCTCTGGTGAAAGTACAATTACTAGTAACTGAAAGCCTAAACAAGATAGAAAGAGGAAGAATAAGAAGAAGAAATCACCAACCTCTGCAAGTCATGTTGGAGATAGGTCGACAAACTCTGCAAGTCACGTTTAAGACCAGCACCCAACCTCTACAAGTTATGCTAGGGGCCCGCACCCACCCTCTACAAGTCATGTTGGGGGAAAGTGTCCAGTCATTGCTAGTCATACTCGTAATAGGTTTGTAGCCTCTGCAAGTCAGGTTATCGACCCATCACCAACCTATGCAAGTCATGTTGGAGATGTGAAACCAACCACTGCTAGTCACGCTAGGGGCATTAATTATGTTGAGAAACCTAGACGGATAAGACGTAGGCCTAAGTTCCTTTGTAAGCTTTGCAACTGAGATCACCTTACTCATATGTGCCCTGACATTCCAGAGGTACAAAGATTGTGGTCCTTGTCTGCAAGCTCTTCTGATTCTGACTCTTCTGAGGTTTCCTCGCATCCAATTCAGCCATTGGTTGCGAAAGTGGTCATGCCAATGTAGTCATCGGTTAATCCCACTCCTCTTTTGGGGGGTGAGGTACCTTTAGACCATGTAGTCTCGCAGCCTATTCAGCCATTTGTTGCAAAAGTGGTCATGACGACGCAGTCATTGGCTAATCCCACTCCTCTTTTGGGGGGTGAGGTGCCTTTAGACCTTGTAGTCTCTCAGCCTATTCAACCATTGGTTGAGAAAGTGATCATGTATATGCAGTCATTGTCTAATCCCACTCCTCTTTTGAGGGGTGAGGTGCCTTTAGACCTTATAGTCTCTTAGCCTATTCAACCATTGGTTGAGAAAGTGATCATGTCGATGCAGTCATCGGTTGATCCCACTCCTCTTTTGAGGGGTGAGGTGCCTTTAGACCATGTAGTCTCTCAGTCTATGCAGCTATTGGTTGAGAAAGTGGTCACGCCAATGTAGTCATCGGTTGATCCCACTCCTCTTTTGAGGGGTGAGGTGCCTTTAGACCATGTAGTCTCTCAGCCTATGCAGCCATTGGTTGAGAAAGTGGTCACGCCGACACAGTCTTCAGTTGATCCCACTCCTCTCTTGGGGAGTGAAGTGTCTACCGACTATGTTTTTAGCATTTCCAGTTTAGTACTTTCAGAACAAGGGGGCATTCCGCTCGTTTGGAGTACACCCCCTTCAAGCCCTAGGATGGTTTCCTTTGATTGGAATGATCTTGTTTAGCCTTGTCTTCCTTCTTACGCACCTTTTCAAATAAGGGTTGAAGTTAATTCAACAAACATTTTTCAATGTATTGTGGATGAAGGAGCTTCTACAAGTATTTTATCCTCCTCGGTTTGGAAAGTCTTGGGATCTCCCGACCTTGTGTCTTCTTCGCATGAGTTGTTGGCTTTTCATAGACGTCCTAGTGAATATTTGGGGGTTCTTCCTCAGTTACCTATATCTTTAGGTGGGAAGACTGTCCTTGTTGATGTTATAGTGGTGAAAGGCTCGTTAGATTTCAATATGTTTCTCGGGCATGATTATGTATATGCTATGAATGTTGTGGTGTCTACGCTCTTCTGGGTGATGCATTTCCCTCACAATGGAAGCATTATCACTATCGACTAGCTAGCATCTGATAATCACCATCCTAATTCGACATTATTTCAGACTACTCCTTTATATGTTCTTAGCGTTCGTGTAGACTCTACACTGCCACGGGTTAATTATGTGGCATCTTATCCTCTTTGTTCAATTGCTTCTGAGGAGGAACCTATACAATCATGTTTTCCTTCTCAAGACTTGGAATCGGCAATTGATCCATTGGTGTATCCAATGGGGGCATGGGATCCCTTGCTTCCCCCTCTTGGTCCAAGTAGGCTTGAGTATCCTTATGAGTCTAATCTCATTGTTAGTAGATCGTCAATCCCTCGTGATCATGATTCTTCGCTCATAGACTCTACCAGTCCTGGCCAGAACCTCCATCGTCATATGGAGTATGGTCAGTTTACTTCACCCTTTGGGAATGTCGACCCTCGTTTGCGTGATTTCTTGGATTTTGATATGCCTTCAGATGAAGCTATCCTTGAAGCCATGACTACGGTTTCTATATCGAGGGAGGACTTACACTGTGGTTTGTGTTTTCTTCCCTTTTGGGAGGCTCTCCAAGTTGACTATCGAAGAGACTCTTGGTCTGAGCCTAGCAGCGGGCTCTACCTGAACCAGTTTCATACATGAGTCGTAGCCCCCTACGGGTCTTCTTTTAAGCCCTTTTCAGACCCTCTAGACATAAAAAGATTGTCGAGCGATCTTGGGGCCTTACATTCTCACTAAACTGGAATTTGAAGTCACGTCTGTCCAACAGTAGTTTACCCCTTTTTTGGTCTGGACGGTCAACTGTATGAACAAAGGTATACTCTAGAGGCCTCGTATCTCTAGAAGAGTATTCTCAGGTATAATTTTAACCCTTTTTCAGGCCCGAGGGACTAAATTTACGAAAAAGGAACCCCCACGGAGTCCATAGTTAAGCTCTTTTTAGACTCCCTAAAATTGAAAAGATCGTCGAGTGACCTTATTCTTTCACACTCATTAAAATGGTCTAGAAGAACATTCTTGACGGAGTCCATAGTTAAGCTTTTTTCAGACTCCTTAAAAATGAAAATATGGTCGAGTGATCTTGTCTTTATCACACTCGTTAAAATGGTTTCGAATAGACATCTTGTTGGTGCTAGTTTACCCCTTTTTCGAACCGACTAGACTACCTTTGAAAAAGGTACCCCATTGGAGTCTCCTTTTACATTTTTCAGACTCTCTAAATATGAAAAACCGCCAAGCTTACCTTCTCTGGGCTCGTTAAACTTACATTGAAGGACGTTACCATTGTGTGTTTTGTTAAACCGTGTTTTCATACCTGCATCTTTGGTCTAATGCCAGCTCCATGTTGCTCTCAACTGAACCATCTGAAGCATGCCTTATACGCAAGCCATGTAGCACTTTGCCTCTGCGTCTTGACACCTTTGGCCCCAGGAGGGATTCTGTTATAACCCTAATTTGCACCAGATATACTTACCTGGCATCAGACCATCTCAGATTCCTTCTTTGCCAAAACACTACTAAACAACTCTTCTTAAAAAAACCCTTTATAAAGGCCCACACACCCTACTCCATTATTGCACGCATGTACACGCTAGTTACCCCAATACAGCCCGCGTGTACCTACAAAATCACGGAAAAAAGGAGAGTTGCTGACGGAACACACAACTTTGGGCAAATTAACTAAACCTTTCAGCCATGCATGGCCAATCATTCGACCAAATACCTAGCTCCTTCTACCCTATAAAAGAAGGGGTAAGGGTCCCATTTGAAAAGAGGAAAATCATAGTAAAGAAACTCTACCCGAATTTGTATTCCCCTTTCCCGAAGATTCTGCAACCATTTTGTGATTTCAACGAAGAAGAGAAGCAAGTGTGTTAGCAGTTGGTGCACAATAAAAGAGGATCCCAGGACCAAATTCGTGGAACAGTGGTCGTCTTCAGCATTGTAATTTGCTTTAGTGAAGTTAATAATAAAGAAGTACTTTTCTCGTCCCACCATACGAGGCTTTCATTGTTTATTGCGTACATGTTGATTAAATCTCTAACCCATTAATCCATAGATCAAATGCATGTGGAGTTCTTTATTTGTCTTTTGTGAATGCAGGTCACCCTTGGGAGGAGAGTTGTAGTCAAAGAGCGACCAAGCGTGAAGAGGGATCGATATCAAACGCCAGAAATAAGGTATGTTCACTTGATCTTCTTAATTGTGTATTTTCTTAAGAATAATGGGGATTAGGTCTG
>SNQJ01S0106403.1:50779-78123 GCA_010110895.2 Picea sitchensis | reverse complement strand
GTGGATAGTTAATTGATATGAGTCGACCGACTAGCGCTGAATACAGCAACCGGACCAGCCATACCCCAATCTTGGTGGGTAAAATATATTATAAAATGATAACATGTCATATGGGGGGTTCATAGGGCTTGACCCCCGAACCTCCCCCTAATTTAACCAACAACTTGCCAATGCTTTGGTATATCTGCCGACCAAAATTATTTAAAAATCAGTCTTTTCTTTCGACGGGGAGGAGGATCCGACGCGCCCTATACGTACGAGCACAATTTTCCATGCAGGACACATTTATTGTAGGAGGTACAAACTACTGTGGCATGTTTTTCTAGGCAGGGAGCCCAGGAGTGACAGTGACGTAATTTGACGAATTTATAGTCATTTTTGCACGATTTCCTGCCACGAATCCACTGGTGTAGTTAGAATTTGGATACGAGCAGTGGATTTTCAAGGCATTTCCAGATTTGAGGTATTTCCATGTATTTATGCCAATTTTTGTTGAGATAATATAAAGGCCTCTCCACTGAGAAGTGGGCACAAAGATGTAGTCCATTGTTGGGACGAACTCTGTTATCAAGTCTTGTGCTATTGTTCTTCTTATTATTTCTCATGTGTATGATTTCTTCATTAATGTTGCACATAAGATTTGTTTATGCTCTTTAATGCAATTCATGTGATAGTCATCGAATAAAAGATCTCGGATCATTAGGCTTCCATGTGCCTCCATATTGATTGCCTTTATGGTTTCATGTTGGTCCATAAGTTTGTTGATGCTCATTCCCTTGCCTTGATTATTGTTATTTCTCTAAGTAGTGTGTTGGTGATATATAAAAAACTTAGTTATTGGTTCCTCTTATTGGGACTCTTCGATATGGGATTCCTTTGAGGCATTGAGCTTCATATCTTTTTCTTCCTTTTTATGCCCTTCATAGGGCTTTTCTTCATGTTCATCTATAGCTTCTTCTTCTTATTCAACCTTGTACTTTTCATCTGATGTGTTATTAGGTACTACAATTATTTTCTTTGTAGTGAATTCTTCACCTGGCTCCTTGGGCCCTTCTTGTTTACTAAGAGGCATATCCTACTGTGTTTTTTTTTTCTTGTACCAAATCTTCACAAATTTATTTTGCACATTAACATTAATTGTACCAATTGATTTTGTCCAATGATATCCAGGATTAACATCCACATCATTCATATCTATAACGTGAAAAATTGAATGCAACACATATTTATCCGTGGTAATCTTCAAATATTTAAAAATTTGAACATCCTTACCCTCAACTTGTGTGCTTTGAATATGCTTTGCACGAACTTGCAATCTTTTAGCCAAGTTAATAATGATGAAATTATGCCTACAACTACGATTAATAGAAACAATGATCTTCTCTTGTTGAATACATCCATGAACCTGTAATATGAAGTTGTCACGTGAAAATAAACCCTTGGTGCTCTCATTATCCTTCTTCTTTGCATGAGACCATCTATCTAAGTATAGTTTCTCATGTTCTTGATCTGAAAGTGTCGTTATCGCTTCCTTGTTAAGTCCATGATAGATTTATTCGCCAAGATATTGGATATTTAGACTTTATCCATTTTATGTATTCTTCAAGACTAAGGTCAACATATGTAAAAAAACACCTTGCTTGTGAAAACCCAAAAATAAAATTAGTGTTTAAAAAAAATCACTTACTTTTCAATGGAGCTCCTTGAGGCAGCTAAATTAAAATGGTCATAACTTATGCTATACTTCTTTGTTTTGCTATAATTATCACAATTATGAGATGCCACGGCCACTTTGCATCTACGGACACTAATTTGATTGAAATCCAGTCACTCTATCAAAAGATACATGATCTAAGTTGTTTGGTCATTCCCGAAAAAACCCTAAAACAACTGATTTTAAATTAGCGATAAATCCACTTCCTAGACTTCGATTTGGACATTTCTTTTTTTTAACTTGGCTAATTTATCAAGAGAAAATCAAATATATAATTGGTTTCTTTAGATTCTACAAAAAAAAAAATCAAAAATTGATTTCAAAGCTGCCATCTTTTTTTTTTCTTTGAGAAATCTGCAAAAAGAAAAAAGAAAAAAATTCACTTTTTTTGCCCAAGAAAGAGCTTTGATACCAATTGTCGTGTACTCAAAAGATCTGAAAATATATGTGTAACACACCAGACTCCTTAATACTCTTTTAAGGGGTGGGGCATCATAAATTCGTTTTTTCCTTAACTAACTCATCTCCAATCATCTCTTCGAGATGATTCATTCTCTTCTACTTGCCCGTAGCTTTCTAACGACTGCTACCATATTCTAAACCAACCCTTGGTTTATATCTTATGGTTCCCGAAGTTCTTCGAGTGTTCATTGGTTGAGGGCCACGTGACGCCCTCATGGCTTCATCTCGTTAGTATCATCTCTTGGTTCCTACCTCTCGTAGGGAAGGTCCATCCATCAACCAATCCAATGACTATCTTAACCCTCATCTGACACGCAGGCTAGCGGGAAATTCGATGTTCGACACTTCTGTGTTAAACATATCCTTGCTATCTACACACGAGACCTCCTGAAGTCTCGGACGCTTGCCATGTGGTTCTGACCTTCAGACCTTTTTGGTCTCTCTACAATGCTACATCCCAAATCCTTTGGAGTCCTGAAGTCCCAGACTCCCGGAGTCCCAGTCACTTCACATACCACATTAGCTAGGCGGACACATACCAGGAACTGACACGCAGGAGGGGTCAGGGTGACACGTGTTATGTTCCAATGTGCCTATAGGGTATGTGATAAACATGAATCTGGGTGACATGTGGCACGTCAAGATGGGGTCCACGTCACCCTAAGTGACGTCACTTCACCATGTCACCCCAGACTGACAACCTTCTAACATTCTTCAGATCTCATGGTCAAGATCCGGCCAGGTAGATTTATGTATTTACAGCTCTTGTTACCTCGGGGATTCAGCTTTCGGCAGTTTTGTGATGCTAACTCCTCTTTTCTCCCAAAGTGCCCAATCTCTGAACTAAAGGGGATAGCGCCATGCGTCCCCGGTATATCGATGGCTAGGAAAGAACCCGAAGGATCCCTCGATCTATGGTTATGGGTTCTTCGCGGCTTCGGTCTTCAGGGTTTTGGATCCCGGTTTAATTGGTAAGATGGGTTCACCTAACCGCCTGGGGAACTGCCCAACGTCGGTCAACCTTATGGGTAATCATAACTCTCGGTCGCCTTCGGCTAGTTTATGATTATGTGGGTCGACAATACTCTAAAGTCCCTGACTTCCGGAGCTCTGAAGGCAGAAGGGATTAACTCCCTTAGGCTTAACCTAAGGTTCCTAGGTGTTGGTCATATGGGTTCTCTCGAATAGATCTCGTTCGTTCGTCTCCCAGACGAAAGGGTCTTCCCTTTTGAGAATTAAATCTCTCTATCCTTCTTAAGCTTCATCATGAAACTGTTAAGGGTTTGGGCATGATATCTCGGTCACACAACAAGGAGTCTGAAGGGGATAGTCTCATTAGACGAACAGGGCCAGATTGACGCACTACTTTCTATCTCGATTGTCCTATAGGCTTATGTCCCAAGGCACCTTGAAGGCTAAGTTGGGGCACATTGAAAATTAATCAAAAGCATAAGTTCACAGGAAGACAAACGCATACACATAACTTAACCATTTCAATACATAAACCATTTATAGATATATATAATTACACACATGCATCCATTATTCCCAATTCAAAGCACAAAGCATGAAAACACTTATCATAACCAAAAGGCGTGATGCGACTACTGAAAGAGGTGCATGTTTGCACCAACCATAGGCTCGATCACTCCTAACGGATTTACCGTTGGCCACCCCCGAGCTAGACCACGATGCTTTGAGATTTAATCCTTTGCTCTGGCTCAGTGACAATAGGGACGGAGGTTACTCTCTTCCTCTTGCGGGATCTTGGCAATGGTTTTCACTATACCAAGCAAGGAGGACCCCCTGAGTACTTCCTCAGTCACTCGGCAACCTCGTTTATCAGCTTGTATCATAACCCTGCTAGTCATTTCCTGCGACCAGAACATGCTCATTTCTTAGTTCTTCCTTGAACCTGAGAGCTTAGTCTCTCATCTCTGCACTCTTCGCAGGTCTTTATCTACCCACCACACATTCCTTTCTTGCCTTCCTCAGCAGGATTATGTGTGGCTCAAATTCCTAGTCTGTGGTTAGGTCTGAAAGCCTTACAGATGGGTACTCTGCCCCATCCCCTCATTAACTCTTGAGGAGGTCTTCCCACCTACCAGCCTGACTGTAATTCATTCCTAGGTCAGAGGACTATTCTGCTTTTGAGAAATTAAATCCAGTAAGGTACTGGTTTGGTGGAGGTTAACACAACCATTCATGTTCCCCTTCACCATCTATTTCATAGCATTTGTGGTCTCTATTAGTACACCCCCCTTCCAACAGTCATGCAACACTTATCCATTTTCTAGTAAATAACATAATTTACATTCATTGACCTTTTATACAAAGGTCCATTAAATCAAACATTCACACATATTGAGTTTGCCATAGTCTCTTGGCAAATATAGTTGTATTTAAAAATTGGGGGAAACAGGGTGTTACAATACCCTCCCCCTTAAAGGAACATCGTCCTTGATGTTCTATCTGTCAACATGCTCTGTATATACAGAAATAAACAAAAATGGATATGCATGTCTCATGGCATCCTCCATTTCCCACGTAGCCTCATATGGGCCAAAGTGTTTCCACTGCACCTTGACTTGTACAATGGTTCAGTTCCTGAGTGTGGTTTCCTTCCTGTCTAATATGCATTGAGGTTCTGGCAATAATTCTCCCTACGGCTCCACCTGGATCACAGACCAGTCAATTATATGATTAGAATCATGTACATACTTCTTCAATAATGAAACATGGAAAACATTATGTGCCTTTATTGTGGGAAGGAGTGCTAGCTTATAGGCTACATTTCCCACTCTATCTAAGACTTCAAAGGGTCCACAATACCTATGTGTCAGCTCGGCACAAGCTCCCATTCTCAAGGAACTCTTCTTGGGCCTAACTTTAAGATAGACATGGTCTCCTGTCTTGAACTCTCCGGGAGTTCTCTTTCTGTCGGCGTAACTCTTCTATCTATCCTGAGCATTTTTTTTATTTTTATTTATCTGAATCACTTGTTGTTCCATTTCTTTCAGCATGTCGAGTCCGATTGTAATTCTATCCACTGGATTACTCCAACTGATTGGAATGTTGCACTGTCTACCATAGAGGGATTCAAAAGAGCTCATCTTCAGTGACTCTTGATAACCGTTGTTGTAGGAAAATTCTACCAATGGCAGGTAGTCTTCCCACTTCTTAAGTTGATGCATTAATGCATTCTTAACATGTCTTCTAATATTTGGTTTACTCTTTTTGTCTGTCCATCAGTTTTGGGGTGATAGGTTGTCCTAAACAACAATTTAGTCTCAAAACCAACCATCAAGGATTTCCAAAAGCTTGAAGTGAATTTTGTGTCTCTGTCAGATACAATCTCCCTAGGTATTCCATGCACTCTGAATATCTCCTTCATGAAGATGTTGGCAATATCTATTGCCTTGCAAGTCAATTTAATAGGAACGAAGTGAGCAGACTTGCTCAATTTGTCCACCACTACCATGATGGCATCATTTTGGTTGGCCGATTTTGGTAATCCAGTGATGAAATACATGGAGATGGTTTCCCATTTCCATACTGGAATTGGTAGAGGTTGTAACAACCCTGCTGGGTGTCGGTGTTTTGCCTTAACTTGTTGGCATTCTAGACACTTAGCTAGATAGTCATCTATGTCCTTTTTCAATCCAGACCAATAGAACTATTTCCTAGTGGTCGTGATCATTTTTTGATATCCTAGGTGACCAATATATGGTCTCTTGTGCAGTTCATCCATTATGAACATCTTCAAGTCGTCGCAACTTGGGATATACAATCTATTTATGTAAGTCAACAGGCCTTCATCGAGCATCTGATAGCCTTCATACTTTAGCCATGTAGACTCTTGCCTTAGGTATGAGGTCACGGTATTGAAGAATGCATATGTTTCTTGTGCATTCCTGACTCTTTCCCTGACATCCATTTCACAGGTGCTCATCGCTACCAGGTGAATCATTTTCACACTTCTGTTAAGGGCATCGACCACCCTATTTTCCTTTCCTTTTATGTGTTTGATTTTGAAATCAAACTCACTAAGGAGAGCCATCCACCTAGCTTTTATAGCATTGAGTTTTGGTTGATCAAACAGGTGCCTCAACCCATGGTGGTCTGTCATAAGTACAAATCTTTTACCCAGGAGGTAATGCCTCCACATTTTTAAAGCATGCACTATGGCAGCCAACTCTAGATCATGGGTCACATAATTGATTTTATGCTCATTCAATTTTCTGGATTCGTAGCAAATTACACGTCCTTCTTGCATAAGGACTCCTTCGAGTCCTTCCTTGCAGGCATCTGTATACACGAGGAAGTCATTATTAGGGTCTGCAATCTTCAGCACGAGTGCGTGGGTCAGAAGGTATTTTAGTGCCTGAAATATTTCTTCACATTCTGATGTCCAACTGAATTTAATCCCCTTTTTTCTGAAGGGCGGTGATTGGACAACCAATCTTGGAAAATCCTTTTATGAACTTTCTATAATATCCTGCTAAGCCCATAAAGGATCCAATATCAGATACATCCTTTCGGGTAGGACATTCCATAATAGATCTGATCTTGTCAGGGTCTACTGTCACTCCTTTAGAAATAACATGGCCTAAGTAATGGACTTGCTTATGGAAAAAGTCACACTTGTTAAACTTAGTGTAGAGTCGATGCTCTCTTAGTACTTGAAGTACAAGTCTAAGATGTTCTTCAAGCTCCTCTCTATTCTTGGAGTAGATTAGGATATCATCAATGAAAACCAATACAAATTTGTCTGGGAATTTGTTGAGTACATTATTCATCAAGCACATAAAAGTGGCGGGGGAATTGGTTAATCCAAATGGCACCACCACAAATTCATAGTGACCATGTCTGGTCCTGAAGATTGTTTTGTGGATGTCTTCATTCTTGATTCGGACTTGATGGTACGCATACCTTAAGTCAATCTTTGAGAAAATGGAAGCTCCCCCTAATTGGTCGAACAAGACATCGATTCTTGGTAAGGGGTACTTCTTCTTTATGGTTGTCTTATTGAGTTGTCTATAATCTATGCACAGTCGGAGTGTCCCATCTTTCTTCTTCACAAACAAGACTAGTGCTCCCCATGGAGACACATTGGGTCAGATGTAGCCTTTGTCCATCATTTACTTTAGCTGTAGTTTGAGCTCAACTAGCTAGGGTGTACTCATCCTATAGGGTGTCCTAGAAACTGGCACTGCTCCTGGTGCAAGTTCTATCGAGAAGTCAATGTCTCTTCTCAGAGGTAGACCCTATACCTCTTATGGAAACACATCTCTATACTCTCTTAATATGGGGAGGTCCTCTAGGTTCGGTTTGTCATCCTCAATGGATTCCAACACCTATATTGCATATAGAGGACATCCCTTTTTGCAATACTTTTTCATTTGAAGGGTTGATATTTGTCTCACTGAGACAGGCTTCTGAATCCCCTTGAGGGTTATCTTTCTCCCTTCTTCATTTACACATTCTAAAGTTTTATGGTAACAATCCAACTTAGTTTTGTAAGTAGCTAACTAGTCCATACCAATCAACGGGTCATAGGATCCTAGGGGAAGTATGTTAAGGGTCGCTTGGGTGGGTAATCCATCCATAATGAATTGGCAAGCTGGTATGACCTCTGCTACTTTTCTTTTGGTACCAATGGCTAGTTGTACCAACCATGGCTTAACATGTCTAACTGGTTGCAGTTTACACTTATCAACAGTCTGAGGGGCTACATAACTCAAATTAGAACCAGGGTCAATTAAAATAGAAACCAAATGGTTGGTAATCATACCTTCCATATCCACCACTTAAGCTTAGTGGTCAGCTTGTTTATTATCCACGACAACATAAATCCGTTCCATGCTCCTAGCCACTTCATTGGCTATGGTAGCTTCTTGGATGTTGTAGACTTTCCTACTATTCTATTATCTTTGTGGACAATCCCTCGGTAGATGTTCTTCTCCACAACCCCAACATTTCAAGGGTTCCTACTTTGGGTTATCAGTCTTTCTTGGGGTTGCTCCAAAAGGTTTATTTCCACTCTGGGAGGGGAAATTTTGTTGATATAAACCTTTGGTAGGGAGGCTTACTCTAGAGTCCTTCCTATAGTTCTTAAATCTTGAGGATTTGAACCCCTTCTTATTGAATCTCAAACTACTCTTCTTCTTCCAGTCCTTGCGAGGTTCTATCTGACTCTCGAACTATTCATAACAATACCTTGCCTTTCGGATAGTGTCTTCTAAGGTATTTGGCTCATCAAACTCAATCTTGTTTCGGTAGGTCTAAGGTAACCCACTAATAAATCATTGCACTTTTACCTTTTCATCCTTTATGTTGGGTACATACTACAACAACTCAAGGAATTTATTGACATATTCCTCTATGATGAGTTGTCTCAGCTTGAGTTTATAGAACTCCTTAGTCTTCCCATCAAAGTATTTTTCTGACAAATACTTCTTCTTGAATCGTTTCTCAAACTGTTTCCATGATAAGTCCTCTTCATGGATTCCTTTCACATTCTTAAGGTATTCCCACCAAATGGAAGCTTTTCCATTCAGGTTGAAGATGGTTATTTGAGCCTTCAAGTTTTCAGAGTAGTCATGGACTCTGAAGTACTTCTTTAAACCAAGCAGCCAAGCTTCTACCTCTTCCCCTTTCTCAATCTCTCCATTGAAAGAGGGTGGTTTGGCTTTCTTGAACTCTTCAGGGTCATGAATTTTGGAATGCTTTCACTTCTTTCCTTTCCTTTGAGAATGTGAGCTAGTTTTTCTACTAGAAGATCCCTCGGAGTTGCCAGTTTCCTTTCCAGAGGACTCTCCCGATGAGTGTCCCATGTCTCCAGGTTGGACCTTCCTTGAGGTACTCCTCCTAGTGTGGCCACTTATGGGATCACGTTTTCGTATCTCATGTGGACTTTTACTTCTCTTCGTATGTCATCGATCCACATGACTGGTTGCAGGTCCATGCTGCAGCTGCCTCTGTATATTGGATAAGCTCTCCAACAAGACTGCATTAATTTCAGTTTGTTTTTCTTGCTCCTTTATCAATCTCTCGTTGTCGGCCTTGCAAATTTGTAATTCATCCATGAGGCTCCTTATAGATTCAACCAAATCTGAATGGGTCTCCACCGCCCTCCTCTCATCATATTCTTCGTCTCTATTGTGGGAGCCATCCCCCACTTCATGACGCGTCACCATCCTTTATGCTTGTAGTTTCCCACGATTCACTGATTGCTTGAGTGTTGAAAAAAAACTTGTTGTTAGTTAACAGTCTATTAGTTCATGAACAACACATAGTTCATATTTCTTATATACACACACACACAGTAGAAAGCTTTCATTCTTTTCTTCAATAAGAGTTTAACTATACTCTTTAGGAAAGAGGTAAGGTAGGGTGTCACCCTTAAAGTTCTTTAAATATGGTTTTTATGCAACTCGTCCATGAGCCCAAGTAGGCCAAGTGTTGTAACCATGCTTTGATACCAATTTGTAACACAACCGACTCCTTAATACTCTTTTAAGGGGTGGGGCATCATAAATTCATTTTTCCTTAACTAACTCATCTTGAATCATCTCTCCGAGATGATTCATTATCTTCTACTTGCACGTAGTTTTCTAACGACTGCTATCAGATTCTAAACCAACCCTTGGTTTATATCTTACGGGTTCCTAAAGTTCTTTGGTCGTTCATTGGTTAAGGGACATGTGATGCCCTCGTGGCTCCATCTCGTTAGTATCATCTCTTGGTTCCTACCTCCCATAGGGAAGGTCCATCCATCAACCAATCTGACGACTGTCTTAACCCTTGTCTGACATGCAGGATAGAGGGGAATTCAGAGTTCGACGCTAAATGTCTCCTTGCTATCTACGCATGAGACCTCTCGAAGTCCCGAACTTCTAAAGTCCCAGACGCTTGCCACGTGGTTCCAGCCTTTGGACCTTTTTAGTCTCTCTACAATGCTACATCCCAAATCCTCTGAAGTCCCGGAGTCTCGGAGTCTCGGTCACTTCACCAACCACGTTGGCTAGGTGGACACGTACTAGGAACTGACACGTAGGAGGTGTCGGGGTGACACGTGTTACATTCCAATGGGCCTATAGGGTATGTGATACACATGAATCTGGGTGACATGTGCCACATCAAGCTGGGGTCCACGTCACTGTGGGTGTTGTAACTACACCACGTCACCCTGGACTGACAACCTTCTAACATTCCTCAGATCTCACAGTCGAGATCCGGCCACGTAGATTTATAGATCTACAACTCTTGTTACCTCGGGGATTCGGCGTTCATGAGTTTTGCGATGCTAACTCCTCTTTTCTCCCGAAGTGCCCAATCTCCGAACTAAAGGGGCTAGCGCCACGCATCCCCGGTATATCGACGACTGGGAAAGAACCCAAAGGATCCCTCGATCTATGGTTTTGGGTTCTTCACGGCTCCAATCTTCAGGGTATTAGATCTCAGTTTAATTGGTAAGATGGGTTTTCCTAACCACTTGGGAATCACCCAACGTCGGTCAACCTTACGGGTAACCGTAACTCTCAGCCACCTTCAGCTAGTTTATGATTATGAGGGCCGACAATACTCCAAAGTCCCAGACTTTCGGAGCTCCGAAGGCAGAAGGGATTAACTCCTTTATGCTTAGCCTAAGGTTCCTAGGTGTTGGTCATATGGGTTCTCCCATACAGATCTCGTTCGTTCGTCTCCCAGACGAAAGGGTCTTCCCTTTCGAGAATTAAATCTCGCTATCCTTCCTGAGCGTCATCATGAAACTGTTAAGGGTTTGGGCATGATATCCTGGTCGCACAACAAGGAGTTTGAAGGGGATAGTCTCATTAGACGGGCAGGGCCAGATTGACGCACTACTTTCTATCTCAGTCGTCCTATAGGCTTATGTCCCAAGGCACCTTGAAGGCTAAGTTGGGGCACATAGACAATTAATCAGAAGCATAAGTTCACAGGAAGACAAACGCATACACATAACTTAACCATTTCAATATAGAAACCATTTATAGATATATATAATTGCACGCATGCATCCATTATTCCTAATTCAAAGCACCAACATGAAAACACTTATCAGAACCAGAAGGCGTGATGCGACTGCTGAAAGGGGTGCTCATTTCCACCAAACCATAGGCTCAGTCACTCACAACAGATTTACCATTAGCCACCCCCGAGCTAGACCATGATGCTTTGAGATTTAATCCTTTGCTCCGGCTCAACGACAATAGGGACAGAGGTTACTCTCCTCCTCCCGCAGGATCTTAGCAATGGTTTTCACTATACCAAGGAAGGAGGATCGTCTGAGTACTTCCTTAGTCACTCAACAACCTCGTTTATCAACTTGTATCATAACCCTGCTATCCATTTCCTGCGACCAGAACACACTCATTTCTTAGTTCTTCCCTGAACCCGAGAGCTTAGTCTCTCGTCTCTGCACTCTTCGTAGGTCTTTCTCTACCCACCACACCTTCCTTTCTTTCCTTCCTCAACAGGATTGTGTGTGGCTCTAATTCTCAGTCTGTGGTCAGGTCTGAAAGCCTTACAAATGTGTGCTCTTCCCCATCCCCTCGTTGACTCTTGGGGAGGTCTTCCCACCTACCAGCCTGACTATAATTCATTCATGGGTCAGAGGACTATCATGGTCCTGAGCAATTAAATCCAGCAAGGTACTAGTTTGGTGGAGGTTAACGCAACTATTCCTGGTCCCCTTCACCATCTCTTTCATAGCATTCGTGGTCTCTCTTAGTACACCCCCCTTCCAGCAGTCATGCAACACTTATCCATTTTCTAGTAAATAACATAATTACATGCATTGACCTTTTATACAAAGGTCCATCAAATCAAACATTCACACATATTGAGTTTTCCATAGTCTCTTGGCCAATATAGTTATATTTACAAATTGGGGGGAACATGGTGTTATAATATGGTAGACATAACTTGAAAAAAGATATAACAAATCTGCACAATAGACATCAAATAATTAACACAATAATGTAGAGAAAACCCCTAAAGTAAAGTTAAACCATGAATTATTTCTTAAGAAAGGAAAACACTCCACAAGCAATGCTAGCTACAATTACAATATTCTTCACAATAGTCCATTACATTGTTTATACTTCTTTATATAGAATTATCTACCTTATAAGAATTTTCTAAAGAATGAACTTTCTAGTAAGCAAAATCTTCTAGTAAATCTTCTTATATTTATTAATTTCACACTACTACGTAAACCTTATTTACTAAAAATGAACTTCATATATAACAATACATAATCCCCTAACTATTATTATTTCTCTTGAGTATCTCCCTAAATATCCCATGTTATTCTCTAAGTACAACTTTGAACTTTAAAATTCAAAAAAATATTCTAATTTAAACTTGGATCTTCAAAGCATTGGTCCTCCATCCTTCAATGACGTGTATGAGAATTCTTCTTATCCATATATTTGATGTGAGAATATATGGACTCTTTAAATAATTATTTTTTTATTTATTAAATAACCAAAAATATACACAGACTAAGCACTCTGAATCACGATTCTAGATGTTGGGCATTATTGGAATGACACTTTATAATGAGAATAATCTTTTATAAAGCAATGCTATTAGATGATCCCGGTTGGATGCATGAAATGTAAAGGTATTTCACTTTTCAATGAAAAAAATGGGTTCCTTCCACTCTCGAATAAAGAAGAATAATTAAAGAGACTTACCCTTTGTCATTATTGTCTTTCGTGTTTAATGGATTTGTTTTTTTACGGTTTTCGAATATTAAAATAAGTCTTTAGATTATTATCAAATAAAGTATATATATATTTTTTACATGAGAAAGATAAGTGGAAGGGTGAATCTATTGAAATAGATATCTATATTAAAGTAATATAAATCAATATCTATATTAAAGTAATATGAAGGCATTTTTAGTACATTGTTTTGAAAATCATTGGAGTTATATGTTTTTGGTTGGTTTTTTTTATCATATAGTCATAGAATTTGTTGGATGTATATATGGGAAGTTAAGTGTGATATCTTATGAGTAGGGTGGTGTTAAAAAGTGTTAAAAATTTCACTGAGTTAAAAGGTGGATAGATTTAAATTTTTATTGAGTTTTTTTTTGATGAGGTAAAGTTTGTCCCAATTTATTTGGTTTTTGGAAATTTTGAGGATTTGAGCCATTTTAAAATGGACAAAACCTTATAAAGCAAAGTTTCATAATCAAAGTTTTTATCAATTAATAAGAATTATAATTTTTTGCAAATTTCTTATTAAATTTGGAAAAGAAGTTAATTATAACTAATTATTAACTTATTTCTAAAAAAGAAAATTATAACTTCATAAATCTATATTAAAGAGGTGCCATTTACAATTATTAAGAAGTTAATTATAACAATTATTAAGTAGTTGTGTCCTTTACTCCAAGAAGGTCATGCAGAAAGTGGAATTTTTGCTCAGTGAAAGTCTTCGTAAAGATGTCAACAATCTGTTCAGAGGAAGGACAATACTACAAGTCGATGATCTCGTCATGAACCAACTTTTTGATGTAATGCATGTGGATCTCAATGTGTTTTTTTCTCTATCACTGCATTGGATCTCTACAAATTTTTAATGTGCTCTGATTGTCGTACCAGATCACAGCCGAATGGTGGAACTGGATATCGAGCTCAGTGAGGAAGTTATGTAGCCAAAGTGCCTGAGTGGTAATGTTGACCACTCCTTTGTACTCGACCTCTACTGATGATAAATCAATCATTGATTGCTTTTTACTCGACCAACAGATGGGGTCGGATCCCAAACTAAGAACGTACCCAGAGATGGACTTGTGATCTATGATATTGCCAACCCAATCTGAATCCATATGGCTCATGAAATCCAATGTACAACCTATTGCATAGTGAATCCCATGATTGGTGGTACCCTGAACATATCTGAGGATGCGCTTGGCAGCTTTCTAGTGAAGCTCATGCGACTTTTGCATGTACCTGGAAATTGCACCCACTACAGATGAGAGATTTGGATGAGAGTGAGTGAGGTAAAGAAGGCTCCCCACTAGCCATTTGTACTTAGTGCAATCCAGCAATGGTGTATCCCTACCATCCTTGAGCTTGACCTCAGATCAGAAGGGTGTGGTTACAGGCTTCCAGTTGGTCATGTTGAATCTGACCAAGAGATCCTTGGTATGCTTTGTCTTAGAAAAATTGATGTTGGAAGCATCCTGGATGATTTCAAGACCAAGGAAAAAGTGAAGTGGACCTATGTCGGTCATAGAAAAACTATCATACAAAATGTCTTTGACCGCAACAATTGTTAAGGCCGAACTACCTATGATCAATAAATCATCTACATATAGCACCAAGATCAACAGAGAGTCAGAAGTTCTCAACATATAAACATTGGGATATGATTTACATCTAGTGAATTAGTGAGACTATAAGTACAAGTCCATTTTAGCATACCATTCTCTAGGAGCTTGCTTGAGGCCATAGAGTGAATTTTTGAGTCAACAAACTAGAGAGGACTTATGTATGTACCCCTGAGGTCACTCCATGCAGATCTCTTCTAAGAGATCACCATGAAGAAAGACATTCTTCATGTCCAACTGATGAACTTCCCAACCCCTGGTTGTTGTAATGGCGAGGACCAACCGGATGGAGTCCATCTTTGCTACTGGAGCAAATGTCTCATCATAATCAATCCCATGGACTTGCTAAAATCCTATGGAAACTAGTATTTCCTTGTATATGCTCACATGTTCGTTTGTTGCTTTCTTGTTCTTGTAGACCCATTTTCATTTGACAAGCTTATGATATGATGGAAGTGGAACCAAGTCCCAAGTCTGGTTCTTGATGAGGGAGTTGTACTCCTTGGTCTTAGTTGCTTCCCATAAGGGATTCCCTTCAACCTTTACATAGGATTGATGGTCTGAAGTTAGAACCATGTAGCAATGCATGGGCATTACTAGTTCTGTAGATGTAAGTGCATGTGGTGCCTCCTCAAATTGGGATCTCATCCTCCATGGATTCACAAGATTTCCCGCAAGATCACCTACTACCTGTAGGGTGGATTATGCCCATTGTTAAAATTTTAGTATGCTCGTTTAACCATAGACAATATCACACTATTGTCACCCAACCATAGGCACTCACATATGGCACCCCTGAGCACACTGACCTTTACTTAGAATAATTATGGCAAGCCTACTCCAGAACCAACAAATAAACCCTAGCCACAACTACTGCAACAACAACAAGACAATAACCATACAAGAAGAACATACATTTTCTCCAAGAGAAGCGCATAAGAGAAATACTCACGACTGCTACACTACTCCTCCAGACTTGCGCCCCTTCTAGCTGTAGTTGTTGCTCCCATACTTGCGCACCTATAGTTGCAACTGGAATCTTCTAGACTTGTGCACTTTCTAAGTGAGTGTGTACAATTGAACTAGGCAACTGCCTATTTATACTAAACTATCAAGTTAATTGGGGCCGACTTCTCCTTATGGATGTGTCTATTACTTTAATCTTATTTATCTTGAGGGTGACTTCTCTCCTAGGGTTTTCTAACATATGTTTAATGGTTCACTTGCTTTCAGAATATTCTATTCTAAGTCAAAGGTTACACATGGAGGTTAATACCTCCCGTAGCTACCAAAACATCAACACACCCTCTTAGCTAGGGAGATATTAACTAAGATGGTCTTCATGTAGTGGTCTCAAACACATCCATCCATCTCACATGGCATGGGAAAGACTCACATGGTCTTACAGACCAGTCTATAGGTAGCATCACCATAGCCACATAGGCTATCTCATGATCAAATAGATCATGTCTCAAGTACATGGCCACACGACCATCTCATGATCAAACAGATCATGTAACAAGTAGCATAGCCACATAGGCTATATCATGATCAAATAGATCATGCAACAAGTAGCATAGCCACACAGACTGTCTCATGATCCAACATATCATGTCACAAGTATCACCATTATAGTCGCACGAGCTCTGGAATATGCAGTTGAGCCAGTTTACACAAAACTACGCTACTAACCAATCCAAGCGGAGTTTGGGTAACTACAACTTGCCAGCTTACACAGAATCTGGCATCTACTTCATAAAGAACTAGTAACTTGTGAGATCGCACATAATCTGACATCTAGTTCATGAAGAACTAGTAACTCGCCAACTCATCCTAAATCTAGCATCTAGTTCATAAAGAACTAGTAACTCGTCAGCTCACACATAATCTGACATCTATTTCATAAAGAACTAGTAACTCACTAGCTCATATTGAATTTGGCATCTAGTTCATAAAGAACTAATAACTTGTCAGCTCACACATAATCTGACATCTAGTCCATAAAGAGTTAGTAACCTATGGTTGGCACACCAGGCAACTGGTCCATAGTGACCATGCATCTAATCACAAGGATTAGGCGATGTAGTGTGCGCATACTACCCATCTAGCCCAAGGCTAGGAAACACCTCCAACCACACAGGTTGGCCCACCAGCTTGAAAAGTTGGGTAACTAACCAGCCTTAAAGGCATGACATATGTTGACCTTGTGCAAGGACATGCTGACTGGTGCCACAGTCAGTAACGTGCGTACCAGACTATTTCACTAGAGTAGTAATCTGCACACCAAACTTTTTCACTGGAGTAGCAGTAATTCGACGTACCAAACTTTTTCCCTAGAGTAGCCCTCTGCGTACAAGACTTTTTCACTGAAGTAGCAGTAACTCAGCTTACCAGAATTTTTCACTGGAGTAGCCCTCTGCGTACCAGACCATTTTCATTAGAGTATCAGTAACTCAACGTACCAGACTTTTTCACTAGAGAAGCCCTATGTGTACCAGACTTTTTCACTGGAGTAGCCCTCTGCGTACCAGACTTTTTCACTGGAGTAGCCCTCTGCGTACCAGACTTTTTCACTGGAGTAGTAGTAACTCGATGTACTAGACGTTTTCACTGGAGTAGCCCTCTACGCACCAGAATTTTTCATTGGAGTAGTAGTAACTCGACGTACTAGACCTTTTCATTGGAGTAGTCATAATGTGCCCGTGAGTGACTACCTGCTGCTATTGTCACATGCTGAAGTTGTTGCTCTGGAATCACATCTGTAACTCATCACTCCCTCTTACTAGGGACGTCCTTCTAGACCACACCAAGCTTGTATTTGAAGTACACAAACTTCACTCTTGACAGAGGCTTGGTCAACATGTCTATTATCTACTCATCTGTAGCGACATACTGGAGCTTCACTTCTCCCCTATGTACCATATATCTAATATAATGGTACTTGATCTCGATGTGCTTGGACTCTTCATGGAACATTGGGTTCTTTGTTAACTTCACACAACTCTGGTTGTCACACTAGATACAAATCACTTCTAACTCGAGATCAAACACACTTGCCAACAACTTCCGAAGCCACACTGCTTCATTGTTGGCTTCACATGCTACAATATACTCTGCCTCTATTGTACTCAACACCACACTAAATTGCTTCCTACTAAACCATGAGATCACTTATGATCCCAAACTGAAACAACATCCAGATGTACTCTTCCGGTCTACATCACTTCTGGCCCAATCTGAATCAGTAAAGCCTTGCAGGCTTATCTCACGATCTGAAGCATATCTGAGTCCATAATCAAATGTACCTTTCAAGTACCTCATCACATGTTTTGTTGTAATCAAGTGAACATGTCTTGGTTGAACCATATACTGACTCAATGTGTTCACTGCAAAAAATATATACGGCCTTATGTTCTTTAAGTACATCAACGAACCAAACATCTTTCTATGCATGGTGGCATCCATTGTCTCTTAAGATGTATCACTCAATAACTTCATATATGTCACCAACGGTGTAGGCATGGCCTTACAATCCATCATTTTGAATCTCTTCAGAACCTCTACGATATATTTTCCTTGGCACCTCATATGGTTTATGCCACACCTCTAGACCAAAGAAATAATACCCATGTCTTTTATCTCGAATTATGTAGCAAGATTCCTCTTACTTTCAGTGATGAGCTTCTCATCTTCTGTTATAAACAAGTCATCATCATATAACAGTAATATCATTGGTCCATCATCCACAACCTTGTAGTAAAGGTTGGAATCTTCGTTACTCTTGGTAAAGTCCAAGCTCATCAGGAAGTTGTCTAATCTAGCATATCATGCCCTAGGTGCATGCTTAGGCCCATACAAAGCTTTCTTCAATCTGTAGACATGAGACTCCTTCTCATGTGTCTTGTGGCTGCTCTATGTACACTTATTCTAACTGTTGGAGAAAGTGTCTCGTCGTAATCTTCTCCCTCTTGCTAGGAGAATCCTTTGACCACAAATCAGGATTTATACACCTCTATGTTGCCATCAACAACATGTTTGATCTTGNTTGTGGCTGCTCTATGTACACTTATTCTAACTGTTGGAGAAAGTGTCTCGTCGTAATCTTCTCCCTCTTGCTAGGAGAATCCTTTGACCACAAATCAGGATTTATACACCTCTATGTTGCCATCAACAACATGTTTGATCTTGTAGATCAATTTGGAAGTCGCTACTAACTTCCCTTTTGGTCTCAAGGCAAAAGATCCATATCCTAGTCCTTTTGACTAGCTTCCTCTTATGTCACTGAAACAAGGGAATCTTCCCAGGAGGTCTCATATCTCCTTGAAGCCTCTTAAGCTTCAATCTAGTCTCCTCAACTCATGGAACATGTCTGTCAATCATGGAAGACATCTCTCTCTCCCATCTAAATCTGAGGAGGAATACTTTCTGAATGAAAGTCTCTAAGCCATTGACTCTCTCTGAGATCATGCTTACTTTGAATATCCATGCTCCCTCTGAAGCTTGACTCCCTTTGAGTCTATATAATCTTCAGAGCCATCTGCTCCCTTTGTATGTGATGATCTCCTCTTAAGTCTAATCTTATATGAATGGTCTAGGGGAGGCTGCTCCTCCCTATTGGATCGTGAGGACTGACTCCCTCTGAACTCTAGCTCCTTCTGAGTTGGTACTTGGTGGGTCTGCTTGTCTCACCACTAATGGAGTCGTTTTCTCCTCATGGTATGACTCATCGATGTTATATATTTTTTCATACTGCAAAGTGTCACGAGACCATGTCGGTCTCTTCTTGGTTACTGCAACGATTCTGGGTAGGCCCTTCTGGCTCTACTAACTCTTCCTAATTATCTAAAGAGTGATCAACTGCACTAGAGGGATTTGTTCGATCATCTTTGGAGACTTTTTCTCCTTACAATCAATCTCCATACGAGATATTTTGTGTCTCGCAAAAGTACACTTGTTCGTCCTCTTTTTCTTTGGTACATGGATGTATGCGGTCGAGTATACAACTTCTTATTTGTGTAGTATGCTTCATGTCTTAAACTAGAGACCATATAATATGTTGCCTCCTGCAACCGTCACTATAGCTTCCCTCGTAGTTATCACCTGTGCCCTGTCCAGAACAAGGGAAAACAATAGACAAGAATAATACTCTTATAATATTAGTAAAAACAATCATGAGAACAATCATCACAGTAGCTCCTTCTCAGAGCTATCACTTGTGACCTGCCTGGAACAAGAGCCAAAATAAGAATGCAATAATAAGAAACAGTAACAACACTCTTCTAGTGTTGTGACCAATCATTCCTCCACGGTAACCTACCCGGAACAAGAAAACAAGAACAACAATATCTCCTTGGTAACTTCCATGGAATTTACAAGATAACCTGCCCAAGAAAATAGCAAAAGTATTTCCAATATAATAGCATTTTCATAAGAAGATATCTATGTTAACAAGAATAAAAAAAAAAATCATGGTAATCAACATATCATTACCAAGGTGACCTGCCTGGAAGCAAAACAAGAACTATCTCCTAGAGGAGATGTTAGTTAAATTTTGTGAACAAATACAATAAGCATTTATATCAATATTACTCACGTGCTACCAAGTATTCATTGTATCTAGCAGTAATATAACCTTTCAAGGATTGTTGTCACAACTATAATGTTTACTTGTAATGTAGCAATTATCAAACTTGATATGTGCAAGTTGGAAACTTGTCAATTTAATCAATCAAACCTGGAACCTAGAGTCTTATCTTCAAGAATGAGTGTTGTTGCTTTTCTTCTGAGTCTCCTTTGCTCAAGATGACAAGTATTCTCTCTAACATGTCCCCTGTACTAAGACAATATGCTTTCTTGACAGAAATCTAAGTTAGGGAATATAATGCAAGTAAACTCGAAAATCTCAACCTTAATCAGTATAATACTTTGACTAGAGTCAACTTATAACTTTAACTTTGACCAAAGGTTAGTATGATAATCATAACTTCAATAGATCAAGAATACAACTAGATGTTCATAAGATCATAATAATGTCATAACAACTAGAGGCATATGCAAACAATCAAACCTAAAGTGCGTTGTTTCTTTGAATGTGTTTGATCTAGGATCCCTCTGGACCTACGATTGTTGTTTGGACAAAAGATCCCTTCTCCTGCAAACACCCTTAAGATAATGATACAGTTTAAACATATACAAGTACACACCTCCGGTAACAGTGGAAAACAACGATAGGTAGTGGCACCATTCAACAACAACGACAAGCATTGACGAACCCTAAAACTTCAAAGTGCTCCAACTTGTAATTTAAAGGTAGTTGGAAGTGCACTAGGGTAAGGCACACTAGGATAAAAAAAAATTAGGCCCAACACTTCACTGAAACTTCACTGGTCCAGAGGAACTGTAATTGGTACTATAACTGGTACTACAACTAATGTTGCAATTGCCACTACAACTAGTGTTGCAACTGGCACGAAGTAACTTGCATGAAGGAACTCACACTGCAACTGCAACTACAACTAGCACTACAAACCTAGGGTTTTATGAGGAAACCCTAATTTCTCAACTTCAGAAATTTGCAGATCTGATCTGGGGAAAAGATGTGCCTTACTTAGGTGACCTTCTTAGTGGGTTCAGTAAGTGCTCAACAAGTTTGATAAAGGGGGAAACTAAGGATCTTCCTTCTAACAATTAGACTATTACGAAGGAAACCAACTATGATACCATGTTAAAATTTTGGTATGCTCGTTTAACCATAGACAATATCACACTATTGTCACCCAACCATAGGCACTCGCAAATGCCACCCCCGAGCACACTAACCTTTACTTAGAATAATTCTTGCAAGCCTACTCGAGAACCAACAAATAAACCCTAGCCACAACTGCAACAAGAAGAACATACCTTTTCTCCAAGAGAAGCGCACAAGAGAAATACTCACCACTGCTACACTACTCCTCCATACTTGCGCCCCTTCCAGTTGTTGTTGTTTCTCCCAGACTTGCACACCTCTAGCTGCAACTGCAGTCTTCTAGACTTTCACACTTTCTAAGTGAGTGTGTACAAATGAACTAGGCAATTGCCTATTTATACTAAACTGTCCACTTGACTGGGGCATACTTCTCCTTCTAGATGTGTCTATTACTTTAATATTATTTCTCTTAAGTTCGACTTCTCTCCTAGGGTTTTCTAACATCTTTTTAATGGTTCACTTGCTTCTGAAATATTATATTCTAAGTCAAAGGTTGCGCATGGAGGTTAATACCTCCCGTTGCTACCAAAACATCAACACCCACTTGGGTATCTGATGTGGTCATCACATGCATGCTCATGATCTTTGGAATATGATTCAAAAATAGGATATGAAATCTAATCTTAATGGTAGGATGCATCATCTAGGATGTATGGTACAAGAGGAAGTACAAAAGTCTCTCCATGTGGCTCCTATGGTGCATGCAAGCAACTTTCTTCAAACCAAACACTCCTTTTAATGGTGAGCTTGTTCCTTGAAGGATCTATCAATCTATAACACTTCACACCTTCGGGATAACCCACAAAGATGCATGTTGTGCTTTGAGGATCTAATGCCTTCCTCTTTTTTGAAGGTATGTGGGCCCATGCTTGTGATCCAAAGATTCGAAAGTGGGTGAATTATGATTTGATGCCACTACGGGATTTAAAAGGTGTCTTGTCCTTCACAGATCTGTGAGGAGATTTGTTATGTATGTAAGTGACACAATTGAATGCTTCAACCCAAAATTTGGAGGAAAGGAACCTTGTATGCAGTATGCAACTCGCCATCTCCTTGAGATATTAGTTCTTCCTCTCAACTACCCCATTTTTCCACGGAGTGTATGGAACTGTATGTTGTAACTGTATACCTACCTCGTCACAAAGTTGTTGTACATCCTTGTTTACATACTCCCCCATTATCTATGTAGGGGATCTTCATCATCTTCTCAAACTACTTTTTTGCATGTGCTTTGAAATCCTTGAGATGCTAAAATACTTCATATTTTTTCCTAAGAAAATATACCCAAGTGTGCCTTGAGTAATCATCAATAAAGGTGTAAACGTATTTTTCCTTGTTGATGGAAGAACGAGGGAAAGGAACCACGAGGTCACTGTGAACAAGCTCCAAGGGAGAGGAGGCCCTCCAAGCCTTCCCTCTCTCAAATTTCTCTTGAGGATGTTTGCCAAGAACACATCCTTGGCAAACTCCTTCAGAAAAAATGTATGTATGGAAAGCCTTTGGCCATTCCCTATTTGTTGAGTTGTTGCATGTACTTGAAATTTAAGTGACCAAAACGTTCGAGCCAAAGTCTATTATCATCATTGGCATGAGTTAGTAGCAATGTGGAATCTGATTTAGCAATAAATTTAGAAAATGTGTACAATCTAGACTAGTTATTTACCTCACCAACAACAATCTTGGAATTGTCTTGCATGTCATATATTGTCACAAAATCCGGTGTGAATTCCACCCTTTTCCCTATGCTTGTATGCGTTATTTGGTAAGTAGAGATTAGATTTACAAAGAGTTTTAGAACATGCAAGACATTCTCGAAACTTCCATTTTGGAGATCTACTCTCCCTTGTCCACTAACTTCTAATGGGGAATCATCACCCATGAGAATGGGAGGACCCAAGCATGCAGTTAAAGATGAAAGGACATCTTTTATGGCTACCATGTGGTGAGTGTAACATCCCCAGCCCTCCACCAGGCCGGGCAACGCTACCAACACAACCTTAACTTAGCCTTTAAAGCTCTGATACCAATTTGTAACATCCCCAGCCACCAACAGGTCGGGCAATGCCAGTACTCAACTCTGACTTAGCTGCGATACCAAGCTGTAACGTCCCCGACCATTCAATAGGCCGAGTAACACTACCACGCAGAACTTACAGCTTATATAAATATATAACATGCATTTTAATCGAAATAAAACACATAACACAGAGTTACTGCTACCATACATATTCAAATATAATAGACAGTAATTCATATACGCAATGGAATACATGATAACATTCAAGCATCACAGGCATGCATAATATAAAATTAAGCACATAAATGATACTTATCTTTCAAGTGGAATAACACCACCAATTACGTGCAAACCTTCCACGAACCTCCCAGTCATAGAACACGTTTCTCATCACACTCAGCAGTGGGTCACCCCCGAGTTGGGACTAAGCTTCACCTAGGGCAAGGGAATCCTAGACTAGGTTGAGGTTACAAGAAATTGCATAGTGCAACCGAAAGGATTCTCTCCAGGAGCCTTCTTACGCCCACTACTCACGGACTCTCATTCCCCACATGCCTGTTCCACCCGAGAGTATACACCTTCACTGTCACACAATCCATCGACTGCTTCACCTCCCTTTCAGGGTCTCAGCAATAGGTCGGATCAAGAATTCTCAGAGTTTCGTAGCTGGTGTTGGACTCTCTTTGGGAGAAAACCACTTCCCAACAAACTCTCTCACCTGGAGAGAGTTGTTCACATGCCTGAAAACCTGCCTCTTCTACCACGGGCCTGACAACCCGCTTCTTCAACCAGTTTCAACTCAATTCCTGCAAGGTGAGGATAACAACAACAACAATAGCAATTCAGTTAACTCACGGGTGACAACAGCAACAGGAATTTGGGTATGGACATCCAAAAATGACAATAGTCCACACTAAGACACAACAAGGCTCCATAAGAAACAATCGACGACAGCAAGCCACACTCAGTCAAGGAACTGTGTGGCTGTAACAACCAACAGTTATGACACAACACGACTCAGACATTTACAAGGTGCTCGGACTTCACAGGAGACACGACTCAGTCCACGGGTTCTCACTGGGTTCAAGCAGAGGATGGAAGAATGGACAACGAACAATCTTCCCATGAGGGTTTCCTTCACTGTGCGGGGGTATGCATAGGCAGATGCAGAGGAAAAATGGTTCAGACACCCCCAAACCCAGTGAAATCAGGTGGAGGATGACAGAATGAGAGAGAGAACCCCCAACACGGCTGACTTCTTCAACTTTAACTGCATGAGCCCAGGTCGACACCTGTCTTCCTGGAGCTGCATGCACTCCATTTTGCATATGTTCCTTTCCTAGGAACTTGGGACAACACTCGTCAATTGTCCACCTTAGCCCATTAAGAAATAATAATAAATTATTATCCCCTTTAGAGGTAATCCCCCTAGCTTAACCCCTAGGCCCACACACTTAGCCTCCTCCCTTATCCAACCTTGTGAAAACTTAGTCCCCCATCAATCTTTCTTCGTGATCGGTCTGCACGCAGCAATGTTTATATTTTATTAATGATCTGCATAATTACATATACAAAATCAGGCTCTTGGCCTTTAACACCTAGGCTCTCCGGCCTAATAAACACATAACCCTACCAACTTATCAACAATCGGCTCACCAGCCTACAAAATTTGTTTACAATTCATAAATACAACTAGGGATCGTCCTTGGGGATATTACAATCCCCTCCCCTTATTTTTGCAATGTCCTCAATGCAACTCTTTACACAACATCAACAAGATTTCCAAAATCTTCAAAAGGATGTGGGTATTCTTCCCGCATAGCATCTTCATGCTTCCATGTCGCGTCCTTAGGACCGTACCCAGTCCACTGGACCTTTACAAGCCCTATGGCTCGATTTTGGAGTTGTTTTCTCTTCTAGGTCCAATATGCGCATAGGATGCACTTGCAAGACACCTTCTTGCTCCACCTGAATCACATTCCAATCAATAACATGATTAACATCAAGTATAAATCTCTTAAGCAATGAAACATGAAACACATTATGTACAGTCATGGATGCAGGTAATGCAAGCATATATGCAATGTATATATATGTATATACAGGTAATTCTAATAACATTATAACGTGTATACAAGATACACCACATACAATAAATAGAGAATTGTACTTATCTTTTGATTGAGAAGACCTTCCTCCCCTGAGCAAGGCTATGACTCCATCGGGGCAGTGGCTTCCCAAGATAGCCACGGTCCACATCCATATCCACATGGTCTAGGCCAAGGTACCAAACCTCATCAGCACTCCAACCAACGGTGTCTCGTTCCCCCACATATCTATCCCACCACAGGAGGGTACACCTTCACTATCATACAGTTCATCGGCTGCTACACCTCCCTTTCCTTGGGCTTCAGCAACATGCCGACTCGGGAAGTCTCAGAGCACCATGGCTCCCGGAGTTCCAACTGCCCTCAAAGATTTCCAATCAGCATCTTCCCCGAGCTACTCTTTGTAGTCAACATTGTAACTTTAATCAACATCATCTCATCTGCATCACCCACATGCAGTTATCATGAGAAAACATAAAAGAATTCATTTAGGAACTCCAACTTAGTTCAAAAAGGAATTCAACTTTTTCCCCAAAACATGAAATTCCATTTCATAGTTCTTCTTAGTTGTTGCCATATTAAGATTGCAACCTTCCTTGTGGTTTTCCACAAGCACCAAACTGCATACCATTTTCCTGCAAGGCTTCATCTTGCATACTGCCAACAATTGTCAGTATTTCCTGTACATCATAATTCAATTGCAATATGTACAGAACTATATGCAGTGAATTTAGAATTGTCTGCATCTAGCAATTCAATCATAATTACCAAACAATTTAATAAAATAGAATGACTCGTCATTCTATGCATATGCATGTTCACAGTAATATCTGTAAGTTCATTACCTTTTTCTTCTTTTTTTTAACACGAAAATTTCTTGTAGTCAATGCTCATGTGACTACTTGACTTGCAACTTTCATGTTGCATTGTCTAACACCTCCCTTAAATGCCCTCAACTTCATGAGTTAACAACATTTCAACTGTTAGTAACAATTATTTTCATGCAATAATAAAACATATTCAACCATTACATTTAGTATATGATTTTATCATTTACTATGCATGAGTGCAATTCTTAATGCATACTTATTCAGTGCACCTTGCAATGAATTACATAATGTTCTTTATCTCGGTCATGTATCTCACCATTCATGAGTTGGAATTCTGGCCGATGTGTTGACACATTCTCCACACACTTCTTATTATCTTCCCAATTAATTGGATGCCTTCATTTTCGACCCGAACACTACACCAAGAATATAATTATGTGGTGTTCATTAGTGTTAGCAAAAAGGTTGCAGTCCAAGTTTTATTTAAAGGTAGGAAACTTTTAGTACTTGTGTGGCTCATAACCTTTCCATATCCAACCATGTCCTGGTCTCATACATGACTAGCTTACTGGCATTCATTCCTATAACAAGTTCTTATCTTTTAATTCTTTGGTTATTACCCCATAACCAAATTAACATGACATTCTACTTTGTCAGTGTGTGCATTCAAAAGCTAAAAAGATTCGAATTAATACAGGCCTCTAGATTTTACCACATCCAGTGGTATGCATTCAATAATATAATCACGTGATTTTATAAAATAACTCTGGCTGAGGAAATTCTTACCTAAATTTCCTTTCAACAATTATGCAAAAAGGGTAATAAAAACTCATACCTGCATGACTGCCATTAATAAATTTTATACTACATGAATGTCTGATGGCAGTAGAAGCTTTCATGCTTCTTTTATCAAACTTATAACCGACACTTCAGCTCTTTGTTGCTTCACTCCTTGTGCAACAACATCAACAACAACACTTGCAAACATGCAAGCATTCTTTCCTTTGGCTGACCCAACAAGCCATAACATACTTGTTGCCATAGAAATTGCAACAACTTCTTTCCCATGTGCAACTTTTCCTTGTTGATCCCATA
>SNQJ01S0106403.1:16546-30900 GCA_010110895.2 Picea sitchensis | reverse complement strand
CAAACTGAATGCTCAAGAGCAATAGCAAATGCTAATCCAAAACCAGAATGAGTAATAGGTGCACCCCAACCTCTTACTTATACTTTCCCTTCTAATTCTCTGTTGAGTTAGGTTAAATCCCAGGTTTAATCTTCTATTCTTCTGTTGAGTTATCTTTTACTCCTTTATCCTTTTCCTTTCTTAAGTCAAATTAAAAATATAACTTTTAACTTCTTGACTTTCCCCCTTAAGTGTGAGACTATGACCTAGTGGGGGTGCCCAGGTCACTGAGTCTCCTCATCACCTCTCAAAGAGGTGGGGGACATTACAACTTGATACGTTCACACTGGGACTCCCCAATCCATTATGCTCCTAACAATGTGTTTCTCCAACTTGCAATGGTCGTGCATACTACTGAGGTGGGATGTGATTGAGGCTTCCATTTTAATAGGAAGATTGCTCATCATGAGGAGAATTAGAAGGCCTGACCACCTCTTTTTCCTCCATACAATCCCGTAATGGCAAATGAGCCATATCAAGATAAGTATTGTAGGATCTTTGTCTCTGCACACTACCATGATTGCTCATAAGGTTGTGATGAGCCTCTAGTGTTGGAGTTGCCCTATGCTGATGGTCATCATGATTTTTCGTTATTTAATGACGCTGATGCATGAGAACCTTCTCTGTATGTGTATGTGATTGCACCCTTGTACTGCCATCTATCACCATGTGAGGGATGGAACGATCAACAAGTAATAGTATGGGGACTTTCTCATCCCCACCACCCAATTAAGGTATTTAGTCCTTTACTCTTACTTATTAGCTTATAGGTTAAAGTAGTAGTATATACTCTAATGAAATTCCTTGTTAATTTGAACTATAATTTAGTGGGTGTGATGAGATATAACCAAATTAATAACTTCACTTTAATTTTTTATTGGTTTTAATTTTTTTAAGATGGTAAAATCTATTATAATTTAGTTGTGAGTGGGCACCTAGGAAAATTATTATTAATTACTATTCGTGAAAGTTGGTTGATTTATCAAAGTTATTAAAAAAAAATCACGCCACTTGAAATGACTTAGAAATGGTTCCTAAGAGGATAGGGGTAGACTTCCACTCCTTCCACATACCTCTAAATCTCGGGACATAAACTTATTTCCTTATATCTAAAGAATATAAATTCTTAGTCAATTAAAAACAATTTTAGATCTTATTCAATCTAAATAATATATAAAAAAACTAATATCTCATGTGATGAAACTATTTATAATAAAACTAAAAAAATAAAAATTAAAACTTTTCATAATAAAACTTTATTATATGTATCGTAGAACTTAAAAAAGATAATAACAATTAAAACTTTATTATAAACCCGAAACGCCATTAAACAACGATAATAGGTTTTTAAATTGAGATTCCAAAGTTAAATATGGTCCGAAGTTTCCTCGTGGCTGGTCGGTGCTGCCGGCAGCCAAACCCTAAAAGAAAAAGAAAAAGGTGTCCGAAGGGATTTTTTAATTTATTTTTTTCCAAAAGGTTTATATTTCTTGAACCGTCGGATCTGAGATTGGACGGCTATCCAAAATGACAAGCGTCGGCCGTCGGATGCAGCATCGGACGGCAAAGAAGGAACCCTAAGAACGCATTGCGACGTGCTTGGTGGGTGGAGGTTCTATGGCCAGTATATGTTGATAACAAAGCTAAGGAGGGAGGCCTCTTCATCTTGTGCGAGTCTCTCTTCTCCCTGCGCTGCTGCGAAGCTGTTCTTGGGTTCTCTGAGTCTCCACACTCAGCTCGGCGTTTTTGTTAGAGGTGCGTTGATTTCTGACGCTTGTTATGGTAGTTTTTCTTTCACGAATGGTTTTTTTTGGTGGATTTCAACGGCTTTGGATTGTTTGGGTGCATAGATCTGTTGGGGTTTTGTCTGCACTGGTCTGTTTTGTGCCGCATTTAATGCTTGTTTGTCAGGGTTTTGAATCTAACCAGAAATTTGGTTTGCATCTCTTCTTATTGAGGTCTGGGTTATCGGATCTCTGGGGTTTCTGTCGGGGTTTAGGGTTTGAATAAACGGGTCTTTTGAGGGCTTATCCTGGATCCGTTTGTTAGATCCATTAGGGTTTTATCTAAACGTGCTCGGGATCCTTCTGCTTGCTTGAGGTCTTCTCTGCCATGCTTTCATCGGTTTTTGGGTTTAGTCGACTGAAATGTTGGTTGGTGTTCAGTTTAGGGTTTTGGTGGTGTGAAAACCTGTATCAGAAGGGCAAATAACTAGATAGTCGTTTATGTTTGATGTACGTGAATACATATAATGAGTTTTTTCTTTTTAAAATTTTCGCCTTACTTTTTTCTGTATATAATTATCGGCCTTTGGAACTGGATTGATATTCTGTTATTGGTTGTCTTTAGATATATATCATTCGAGTGAAGATTTTGGCATAAACACATGTATGCTAGTATGCCAGCTATGGTCTAGTTGTATCTTAGTGGACGATCTATCCCGGTCTTCTACCTCACAAGCCTTCTTAGACCTCC
The DNA here is from genome assembly GCA_010110895.2 of Picea sitchensis. Classification (NCBI taxonomy): domain Eukaryota; kingdom Viridiplantae; phylum Streptophyta; class Pinopsida; order Pinales; family Pinaceae; genus Picea; species Picea sitchensis. The sequence goes on along the minus strand of SNQJ01S0106403.1, from coordinate 28,386 downwards.
CAAGCCTGTTAAAAATATGTCAATTTATTTTAGTTGTATATACTTTATATATTGGGCAACGTGTTTTCTGGATCTGTGTTTTTGAAGAAATCGTCACTCGAAATCTAGGGATGCTTCCCCACATTTATTGATGGAATCCCTTCTAATCAGGTATTACCCCAGGGGATTCGAGACCAAAGTGATGCTTCCCTGCATTTTGAATAGTATCAATGGTATCTCTAGTATTTAGTCTAGATTATAAGTACTCTAGTCTAGAACCCTTTACTTAGGGTGATGAGAATCCCGATTCATGCGCACCGAATTTGCCAAATGGCCAGTAAGTAACATTGGTGGCAACCTGTAGATCTAGCACCTTTGTATTTTAGATCTATATAGGTAGTTGAGCCTATTGGATACTCGCTACTTCTATATGCTTTACCAGGAAAGTTATTCCGGTCGATTCTAATCAAGTAGTTCCTTCTAAGGGAGTCTATGAGAAGTTAGGATCTATTTTAGTCTCTTTCAGTTTTGTGACTAATTTATGTTATAAATATATTCTCAAGCTTATAAGAAACATAGTTAATAGCTATCTCGGTAGCGAATTCCATCCCTCTATTGTACATCTGACGTGTGTTGGTATTAGTCTGGTATAAGAGATTATCTTTGGGTTTTATCCTGGTTCTATTTCAAAGTCCACTTTTGTATAACCAGGTTTGGTCTATTGATCTTGTTTTATCTAGAACTCATATTGTATGGGTTATTGAATATTTTTATTCGAACGCAAAAAAGTTAGACATTAGCCATACCTGTCAAGTTTATAAACATAAATAACTATTTTTGAAGCTCTTCTGTCATGTATTCCTGTTTTCCAAGCTCTAGTACAGTTCAGTTAGTCTTCTGTTTGAAATAGGCGATTCAGTTTGTGAAGTGATATTTGATTGTTTAAATGAATTTTAATGGTTTTGGCGTTTTATGTGGGGTTGAATATAGTTATTGAAGAGATTTACCATTTGGTGTTTAGATGGTTTAGTGAATATTGTTTTTGGCATTGTCTTGTTGTCTTTGATTTATGAAGTCTACCTGTAGTGAAATGAAAGAATAAGGTTACTTTGAACCTTTGCATATGTAACATCTGCCTATGCTTGATTCGCTTGATTTGGTGGAGCTTTTTTTTTCTATTCATGTATGGTGGAGTTTTCTATTTGTGATTCTCACTTCAGCTAGTATGTGTTTTCAGTTGTTTTTATTTTTGTTTTGCATGTCATTTATTGTTTTGATCATATTTAGCTTGTATCTTTTTTTTTCGATTTAAGCAAGTGTGCATGTTCCTAGATAAATCATTCAATCTAGTAGAGCCTGATACATTAGCATTTCGGTAAACGTTTAATCAAGCGGAATTGTGGACTAGTTTGTTTCCAGTCAAAACGTTTTTGTCTTTTATACATTCAATGGATATGGCTCGCCATATTTCATTTGATTATGAATAAATCTGATGGCTGGGGATAAGATTTATTATGTGCCAGAGACTGCTATACAATTACAGTCTCGGTAGTTTCAGATTTCTGCGTTTGGTCTATTTGTATGTGCATATCTCTGTTTGTCTGTTTTGTGCACATGGATTTTGTACGTTAATTGATGTTTGTACGTGTGTTATAACAATTTATCTTCTGGTATTGTACAGGCTTTAATTCACCATGGGAAAGGAAAAAACCCATATCAACATTGTGGTCATTGGCCATGTCGACTCCGGCAAGTCAACAACCACTGGGCATTTGATCTACAAGCTTGGAGGAATTGACAAGCGTGTGATTGAACGTTTTGAGAAAGAAGCTGCTGAGATGAACAAGAGATCATTCAAGTATGCTTGGGTGCTCGACAAGCTCAAGGCTGAACGTGAACGTGGTATCACAATTGATATTGCATTGTGGAAGTTTGAGACAAACAAATACTACTGTACTGTGATTGATGCCCCTGGCCATCGTGATTTCATCAAGAACATGATTACTGGAACCTCTCAGGTCTGTTTTGATTGTGACGGTGGTACCTGTTTCTAGTTTTTTTCTATTCTATAGTATTAATGTTATTGGTTATTATTCTTTCTTGATTCTTTTTCTGATGCAATAAATTATTTTGGTAGGCTGATTGTGCAGTTTTGATCATTGATTCTACAACTGGAGGTTTTGAAGCTGGTATCTCGAAGGACGGTCAGACTAGAGAACATGCCCTATTGGCGTTCACCTTGGGAGTGAAGCAAATGATTTGCTGCTGTAACAAGGTGGGTTCGAATGTTAAAATTATAAATTTCGATGAACCTCTCTTAGCCTCATGAGTGGACGGCATTATGCTAGTTCTATAATTCGTCAATTTTATTTTTGAATTCCTGTTTAAATACTTTTTGATAACATGGTTTGTTTATCGCAGATGGATGCCACTACTCCCAAGTACTCAAAGGCTCGTTACGATGAAATTGTCAAGGAAGTATCTTCTTATTTGAAGAGGGTTGGATACAACCCAGACAAGATTCCTTTTGTGCCTATCTCTGGTTTTGAGGGTGACAACATGATTGAGCGCTCGAACAACCTTGATTGGTACAAGGGCCCAACACTCTTGGAAGCCCTTGACCAGGTTTCGGAGCCTAAGCGTCCTACAGACAAGCCTCTGAGGTTGCCCCTTCAGGATGTTTACAAAATTGGTGGTATTGGGACTGTGCCTGTTGGTCGGGTGGAAACTGGAATCATAAAGCCAGGTACGATTGTTACCTTTGGTCCCACTGGGCTGACCACTGAAGTTAAGTCTGTTGAGATGCATCATGAAGCTCTGCAGGAGGCATATCCTGGTGACAATGTGGGATTCAACGTTAAGAATGTTGCTGTTAAGGATCTCAAACGTGGTTATGTGGCATCTGACTCCAAGAACGATCCAGCCAAGGAAGCTGCCAACTTTACCGCTCAAGTTATTATTATGAATCATCCAGGACAGATTGGAAATGGTTATGCCCCTGTGTTGGATTGCCACACTTGCCACATTGCCGTCAAGTTTTCTGAGATCATGACCAAGGTTGACAGGCGTTCTGGCAAGGAACTGGAGAAGGAACCCAAGTTTCTTAAGAATGGAGATGCCGGGTTTGTTAAGATGATACCAACCAAACCCATGGTTGTGGAAACCTTCGCTGAGTATCCTCCATTGGGTCGTTTTGCTGTGAGGGACATGCGTCAGACGGTTGCTGTAGGAGTCATCAAAGCTGTTGAAAAGAAGGACCCTACTGGTGCAAAGGTCACCAAGGCAGCTGCCAAAAAGAAGTGAATGTTCAAGCAAAGTGATCGGGAATGGAGTAATGCTTGCTGCATTTTGTGTGCTTGCATGCTTCTCTATTGTCCTGATGGTATGTTAGTAGAGTTAGATTGTCAAATACAGAATTGGGTGCTTGATCGGCGGTGGCAGAGTTTACATTATTTTCTAGTAAATACTCTTTAGTGGTTTAGGGCAAATTGATTGAGATTTCGTAGTTGTGGGGAAATCATCAGTTTGTCTGCACTGCTAGGAAATCTATGCAGTTGGAGTGAGGAAGGGTATTAATAATTTCTGTTACTCTGTTTTATTTTTAAAGCTTGTATTGCCTTACATACATGGCAATTTTTTCCATATTGAGAAGACTTGGAATTTATGTTAAAGCACAGTTTTGAGAAAAAAATAGTGTTTTTAATAATTTTAAATTCTCGATCTTTTGTAGTGTTATATTCTAGGTTACTTTTTCACTTGCAACTCTTTGAAAAATTTATTGCTTGGGAATATGAAACCATTTTAGAGTATATAATAAATTCCCAAGCCTGGCCACTAGAAACCTTGGTTGTTGCTGTAAGTGTGATATACGAAATTCAAGTGTAGTTTGGCTTGTTGTCTTGCATCTATTTCCTTTTCCTTATAGAAGGACTCGCCTTGGTAATAGTAGCGCTCCTAAATTGTCTTTTCGCCGGGGCCTTGTTGGACCCGCCTCCCTTTTCTCTGTCACTCTTCTTTCAGTAGTGACTAGAAAGAGCTCCTGATTTGTCTAATAATCCAATTCAGTACATCTTAAGTGCGCTTGTATTTGGTGTTTAGATTCGTTAAGAGAAATGAAAATTGGTTTACTGTCTGATCTGGTGACTGTGTTTCGTAATAAAAGCGTAGTTAGTTTTATGCATCGAATCAAATTTCAAAAGAGGGTGTATTTTCAAATTATATTCGTATATGCTTGCTATCTCATCTTTATGATTAAAGCTCAATGGTTGCAATGCTTGATTGTATCCATTATCCGATGAAAATGACTCATTTGAAATCTTGAAAGCCTTTCTAATGCCATGTTGATTCATCTAGTATGATGATAGAGAGTACGGTTTGACCCCTTCTCGAGGGCATATGCCACAAAACTCACTAGAAAACCTCCAGAAGCATACTGCTGAAGTGATTATGGTTTAATAGGGGATCCCTTTGCATTATAGTGAACTGATTACAGTTAAATAGTGTCCGTTTGGTTTTACGAGTGCTATTTGAATCTTGTTTAAGTTATTATTTTAGTTTTACCCTACTTTAGATTTTGATATTTTTGCACCAAGGGAGATGATGTATATCTACATAATTTTAATTAACAGGTCTATTGTAACCTTGCACCTATTATGAGTTCGATATTTAATTGATAAGCTTGTGTCTATTATAGGTTTGAAAGGGATTCAATGACTTGTTTGAGAGCTGGTTTGGTAGCCTTGTATCTATTACAGTTTTGATAGGGATTCAATGACTTGTTTGATAATTGGTTTGATAACCTTTGATCGTTAGTTTGATAGCCTTTGTATCTATAAGTTCGATATTTAGTTTAATAGTCTTGTATCTATTATAGGTTTGATAGGGATTCGATGACTTGTTTAGTCGTTAGTATGATAGCCTTTGATCGTTTGTTTTAGTGGTTTTTGAAAGGGATTCAATGACTTGATTATTAATGGTGTGCTTTGTGGATGGATTATGACATCCAACATTTCATATTTTAATAAGTAACAGGTCCATTGTAACATTGTATCTACTAGAAACAAGCAGATACCTTTGATACAAGTAGAAATATTTCATCTTTTTATTAGTGGTTATTGATAGCCTTTGATCGTTAGTTTGATAGCCTTGTACAAGTTTGATGGTTTTTGATAGCCTTTGATCGTTAGTTTGAGTACCAAGCTTGATTTTTGAAAGGGATTCAGTGACTTGATTATTAATGGTGTTGTGGATGTATTATGACATCCAACATTTCATGTTTTTATAAATAACAGGTCCATTGTAACCTTGTATCTACTAGAAACAAGTAGATACCCTTGATACAAATAGAAACATTTCATATTTTTATTAATGGTTTTTGCTAGCCTTTGATCGGTAGTTTGCCTTTGATCGTTAGTCTGATAGCCTTGTACAAGTTTGATGGTTTTTCAAAGGGATTCAATGACTTGATTATTAATGGTGTTTTCTGGATGGATGGTTTCGAGAGCCAATGTATCAGTAACCTTGTATGTATTATACAAGTTTGATCAGTTACTTGTTTGTTGCTTTGATAGTTAGTTTGAGAGGGATTTAGTTACTTCTTGTTTGATAGTTAGTTTGATTGTTGCTTTGATAGTTAGTTTGAGAGGGATTTTGTTATTTCTTGTTTGATAGTTAGGTTGAGAGGGATTCAATGATAAGTTTGATAGTTTTAGACGGATTCAGTTGCTTGTTTGATATTTAGTTCGAGAGGGATTCAACGACTTGTTTATTAAATGGTGTTTTGTAGGTGTGGACTATGACATCCAATATTTCATATTCTGATCAAATGCATGTGACTTGACATTATTCTTATTCTAAGGCGACGGATATTTGAATCTTTCTACGAGCCTGGAAAGAAGCCTCTTGGAATTTCCCCTGACGCGTTTAACATCTTGTCCCATAATAATTCCAATTCATCTATTCTTATCCCAAGAAAACTATAATCAAAATCTTTATCTCGAAACTATAATCAAAATCTTTATCTCACATTGGCTCCTTCAACGAAAGCTCCTTTAATATGTTTTGTTCGTATTTATATTTTAGTCGAGCTTTGTTTGACAAAGCTTCATCATTATGATTAGTTGCCTGAACGTAGAGCCCGTTTTACGTTTATTGTGATTCGTTCCCTAATCGTACAGCCTATCATGTATTTTTTTGGAGAGCTTGAAATATGTATTTTTTTGGAGAGCTTGAAGTTTGATCACTCTTTACTGTGATTTATTATGTTCAATATTGTGATAGTTGCCTGAACGTAGAGCCCGTTTTACATTTATTGTGATTCGTTCCCTAATCGTACAGCCTATCATGTATTTTTTTGGAGAGCTTGAAGTATGTATTTTTTTGGAGAGCTTGAAGTTTGATCACTCTTTACTGTGATTTATTATGTTCAATATTGTGATATTTTAGTCAAGCTTTGTTTGTCCACTCTTTACTGTGATATATTCTTATTTAGTTCCCTAATCGTAGAGTCTTATGTATTTTTTTTTGGAGTGCTTGAAGTATGTTCAATATTGCGATATTTTAGTCAAGCTTAGTTTGACCACTCTTTATTGTGATTTATTCTTATTTGGTAATCACAAGAGAGGCATTTCCAAGTGCGTGTATCTTCTCTCGATTGTAGAGCTTTCTTTGTTTTTTGGAACCTTCTACTTGGGAGATTTAAGATGCTTATAAAGATTTAATTCATAGTCTCGATTTAAATTTAATTCATAGTCTCGATTTAAGATGTTTTAAGATGTTTTTAAAGATTTATGTGATGATTTTATTTTTTTATATATAATATTTTGTTAATAATAATAATAATCTATTTTTAAGGTTACGGCTAAGTCAGATATTAAAATTGGTGTATGAGATCTTTTCTGCTCAGTGATTTTTTTGACTATACATACCCTATTTCTTTAACATCTATTTGATATAAAATCTGTAAGAGAATGTCTGTCTCATCGTGAAGTTTGTAAAAGAGACTCATCATGAGGTTTGTAAAACAGACTGAAATTGATGTAAGAGAATGTCTGTCTCATCATGAGGTTTGTAAGGGAGACTGAGATTGATAATATTTTATTGATGAGAAAGTCTGTCTCATCATAAAGTCTATGAAGTCTGTAAGAGAGAATGAGATTGAAGATAAAATCTGTGAAGGAGAATGAGATTAACGATATTCGATATTTTGTGTAAGTTAATAATTTTGTTTTCAAAAATGAAAATGTTAAAAAATAATATTTGTTAAGGGAGAAAGGGAATGAAAGTTCACAAGGGAGAATGAGATTGGTGGTAAAGTCTGTAAGGGAGAATGAGAATTGACGGATATCTTGTATAAAAAGAAATGTAAAAATGATATTTAAAGTTTACAGAAGAATATAACATTTCTTAAGACGATATTTTGATATTGTTGAGAAGATTTAAAATACCTTCCCAAGTACAAGTCAGACATCAGCATGTGTATCTTGATATACATCGTTTTGATGGTTTTATTTTGTTTAATATGTAATATCTTGTTTTGGGATTTTATCAAAATATCAGTTAAAAATTTAAATTTAATATTTAAAAATAAAATGCYAAAAATTGYACAGAAATTTTAGAGAAAAATATATTATKTTTTGAACTAAATATAGTTAGTATTTTTGAGAAAAAGTAGATATTGATGTATTTGTTGAAATGTGATGAGTTAGAAATTGTAACATACAAGTTATAAATTCTATCTATAAACTTGTTTTTATYCAAAGCATAATCATGTTGTAATTGCCAGTGCAGAAACAACAATTACCATAAGACAATCAATACATGCAGAGAAAGAACACAACAACARCRATTTACGTGGTTCACCCAAATGTTGGGCTACGTCCACCAAGCGCAGGTATCGATTATCTTATTATTCAGYGAATGGAGATTACAGTCAAGTTTCACTCCTCTCAGATACACTCACAGCCTCTACGGGCATACAAATTTATAGCAATGTATATTAGAAACTGACTATTAAATGTAATCTCATCCATAGTTTAACTTAGGTGCATTGGTTACAACCAATCCTGGTTTATAGGATCTAGAATCCTATTCAYGGATGAGTTTTGTTGTCACYGTTTCCAACAAATCATTCATTATATTTATCACAAGTTTGTGTTRAGAGATTTATATTCAATTTTTAATTGTGTTTTGTTTTCACTATTTATTGTATTTGTGAGAATGCAATGAATTACATATTTTAAGTGTTTGAGATGCCTACCAATGTTCTGAAATAATAATCATATTAGATACCAAAGTTATAATCATGTTATGAATTTTAATAAACAAACACAACATTATGATTGCAATAAAGTAATTATGAATCTAACATGTTAGAGACTATTAGAGAGATGGAATATAACCTGAAAAATAGAGATGACTTGATTTTCAAAATGGACATTGAAACAAAGAAAAACTATGCATTATATTGACATTGAAACAAAGAAAAACTATGCAATATATTTATCATAAGCCATGAATTACATATTGAGTGTTTGAATTTTAATCAGCAAACACAACATTATGAATGCAATAAAATAATTTTGAATCAACATGCTAAAGACTATTATAGATGAAATATGTGAACATGAAAAAAAAAATAGAGATGACTTGAGTTTTAAAATCGACATTAAAACAAAGAAAAACTAAGCATTATATTGAGATATTGAAACAAAGAAAAACTATGCATTGTATTTATTACAAGCTTGATCAAACTTGTACAAGATTGGTGGATTGTTGAGATTTACATTTAATTCTTAATTATGTGTTTTGTTTCCATTATTTATAGTATAGAGGGGATGCCATGAATTACATATTATTAAGTGTTTGAAAGACCCACCAATGTGTTGAAATAGTAATCACATTTTTTTTCTCTCTTGGCGGGAATCACAAACCACTCGAGTTAGATCCAATTGACTGAAATAATAATCATATTAGATACCAAAGTCATGAATTTTAATAGGCAAACACAATATTATGAATGCAATAAAATAATTATGAATCAACATGTTATATACTATTAAAGAGATGGAATATGTGAACATGAAAAAATAGAGATGAGTTGATTTTCAAAAAGTTCAAAGCCATTACAATAATATACTCGTTAAGAGTTCAACATTCCACTTGTGGAAACTGAACATGGGTAGGGAGGATAACAATCATTCCATCCAACCACCACTTGAGCTAAATCCAATTGACAATTTACTTCCATAACCTATGACTAGTTGTTTTGGTTTTTTATAGAGATAAGAGGAGGCAAAAAAATTAAGGAATGACATTATGGCGAGTGTTCGAGTCAAGGATAAACAAAACAAATGGGAGTGTGTAATTCAAAAACATGAATTATGTACACTAAATGTGATGTCAATTCCCATATTGAAAAAAATATGCTCATAACACATGAACTGAAGTGAGGATTCACAAAGAAGTGTCTAAGTTTCATTAAGTGCCACATAAAATGGTGCATTGATGGTAGGATATTTATTTTGGTGTGAGCTATGTGATGGATTTAATGTTGTTGATAGTTGTTGTCTTTCAACAAGGACAAGTAATTTAAAAAAAATAATTTTTTCAAGTAATGTTTTTTGAATAAAAATCTGACCCTTTTTTGATATTTTAGGATAGTTGTTGTCTTTCAACAAGTGCAAGTGATTTAAAAATTTAATTTTTTCTGAGGAATGCTTTTTCAAGAACTTCTAAAAAAAAGGTTTAAACCCTTCAGATGGACTGGAAGGACTGAGAAGGGTTCAGTTTAGATGATTGTGGGGACCATACTTGTCAATCTAGGTGCCTAAAACAAAGGGCCTCAAAAACAGGTAAAAGGAAATTGCTTCAAATCCTTTTGGCGATTTTTTATGTATTCTCTCAGCAATCTTTTATGCTCTCTACACAGCGTTGATCTGCGAAGAGATTTCATATGCACACGACAGAAGGACAAGTTAGCACGGCGCATTTTCTTGGATTCCTTGGGCTGTTTGATGCACTCATATTCTTGCCCCCAATCTTCCTTACACAGATTGAAACTTTTCAGAGAGGGACTTTCATGGAGTTTGGCCTCCTTGTTGGAAAAACACTGATTGATAATGTGCTTCGTGACTATTTGTGGGCTAACGGTTGTATTTCTCCCCACAGCTGCCACAACAGCCGGTCCAACTTGGGGCTTTGACCTCACCTAAGTTACTCATTTATCTTGGCGTCCCAGGGTTTCTCTGCACAAAAAATTCTTACAGATTCTATTTTCTTGGCCAGGGATCCATTTTAGAAATCTAGAGTTGCACCAATAAGTAAGGGAAAAGTATTAGAACACGGCCAGGACGGTTATTGGGTATAGCTGAGGAATAGCTCCATTGTTTCCTTGTTAGTGTAATTGTGGAAGATCCTGGTGTTCCCCCTTGATCTTGCCAAATTGCCTTGATTGTCCATCTCCACTTCTCTATTTTCCAATACAAGAGGTTCCACATTTGTTCTTCTAGGTGATCTTCCTCGGGGAAGGATCGTTTGCTACTATCCCCGTAAATTATTTCCAGCATTGATTCAATATCTTTCTAGGCCCCCTTATGTTCATTTCTCTTCCCCTTATTCCACTTTTCTCTCCATGATCTTCTTCAGAGAAGGATCCTCTATGATTGTCCTAGTAAATTATTTTCAGTATATGGTTTCAATATCTTCTAGGTACCTTGGATTCATTTGTCTTCCCCTTAATCTATCCCTTAGTCAACTTCTTAATGCTTACAAGGTTGTCTTGAAATTGTTTCATCGTTGATTTTCCATCCCCAAAATATTTCCATTCCCTTGTTATCAATTCCATGTATTCATCATTTATTGTATTCATCATTTATTGAATAAGAGTTTAATTTTTATTGCGAGTTTTTTTTTATAATCCTCTAGCCATCTAGAATATAATTGGATAATTGTCCTAGAAGGTCCTCCAATCTCTCTCCAAGATCTAACTTTGCATTCTTCCAATAATGTTTGAGATTAGGAACTTGTCCATTGTTTTAGGTAATCCTTTCATTCCTTTTTGATGGTTCCTCCAATTGAAGATTACTTCTACTAGAAATGTTTTCTCCTCTAGTTTACGAGTGAAGTAATTCCCTAGTGGGTCATCTCTATCATTATCTCCAAGAGCACTTCTCTCTTCATTATAAGGCAAGGGCCCTGCTATCGTGCAATTTATACATGCCTAAAGCCTAAAGGCAAGTAGGCTTAGATTGATGTAACATGGAGGTAACCCTATCAATATCACCCCAATAGGGTACCTCTTTCTCTTTAGGAGGAGGAAAACCTCACTCCAAGGGAGATGTCCCATGACCTAGTTGGTTGAGGAAAGGGAGAAGGTAAGGCTAACCACCCCCCTCTCTAGGTCACTCAAAACAGACTTAAGTTTTGTTGGATGAAACAAAGGGGAATAAAGTGTACCTGCCATACAACAACAAAAGTTATGGCAGCAACAAGTGATGATGAATGCTTCAACAAGACTTCTAGTTTATAGAGATGATTGTTACCAATCAATGTATGAAGCAAGTGAAAAATATATAGCAACAATAATTAATTAATGACAGCTGTAATAACATCCAGAAAATGCACTTGAATATACAATATAACAAGATATTGTGAAGTCCTGGAAAACCTTGTCACAAGTATCCTGCTTTAGGCAAGCAACGTCCTTACCCTGATCGAGATCTGAGCACAACAGTGGTTGATAATATTGTTCATAGAATAAATCCAAGTGTTCAAAGGAATACTTATCAAAATCCTCAAGGTATCACCAGAAATCATCAGGAGAACATAGAACTAGGTCACCCTTGGGTGCTTGGAAAACATCT
>SNQJ01S0106402.1:50154-64834 GCA_010110895.2 Picea sitchensis | reverse complement strand
AGGTCCGAGTATAGAAAGTTGGGTCTCGAGCTTGTCTCTCTTGAGGAAAATCACTCTCGCACATCGAAGAAACCCTCAATGGTGGAAGAAAATTAAAACTATGGAGCAGATGATCCTATCATTCTATTGCTTGAGCAAGCTCTCATGCGACAGAGGGACAAGATGATAGAGAATTTTTCCCACATCCTTCAACGCATGCCGATAGAAATAGGTGCATCTTCATCAAACGACCACTTTGGAGGCACCTCGCCTTTCAAGGTACACATTAATTTTGATATTCATGTATTTGAAGGACAGATAGATGCAGAAGCCCTAAACAAATGGTTAAACCTGTTAGAAGGTTATTTCTCTGTTCACAATTTTTTCGACAGATAAAAGATCACCTTTGCACTCCTTAAATCTCTCCCCCATGTCAAACATTGGTGGGAAACTTACTAGGAGCAGAGTTCCACAGAGGAGTCTGGAATATATGGGGCCGAGCCCACTTGGGATTTTTTTATGGATGTGGTAAAGGAACAGTATTACCCTGTTGGCAACTATGAGGACCAGTACATGAGATGGACCACAATGCGGCAAGAGAGGGGCAAAGCAATTCCAGAGTTCACCAATACCTTCCATACCTTGCACACCAAGCTGGGTATCAAAGACTCCGAACGACCTTTGGTTCCAAACCGAAATGGATTTTCTAGACATATCATCACTCGGTGTTGCTTATCGATATGTTGTTAAAATCGAGCAGAAATTTAAGCACCAGAACAAACGAGAGTTTGGGTCTGCAAATCTACAACAAGGAAAGTATGAAAAAGATGACCCTAATGAACAGTCTCCCGAAAACCAATCCAAGCCACAGGAAAAGAAGGGTCACGGGAAGAGAAAGAAGAACAACAGAAAATGGTGCGATTTCCACAAAATCCCCTAGCACAACACCGATGAATGTCGCTCAAAACAATCATTGGTGGCCGAGATAAAAGAATAGGAGATGAACCCTGATTCAAAATATTATTCTGAAAATACTAGTAAAATACAGATCATCGATGCAGGCCCCATTGCTATTGTCGGGACCGAAACAATTAAACCAAAAGGACCAACAGATCCTGAAGAGGGGGAGTGCCTTTTTCATTCACAGATGTGGGTGAAGGGGACCCCCACTGCATTTTATTGTTGATAGCAGTAGCCAAAAGAACCTCATCTCATAAGAGGTTGTCAAGCAGTTGGAATTGTCGACAACACCACACCTACATCCATACAACATCAGTTGGCTTCGCCAAGGATGATATCTTCATTTCAACCAACAGTGTCGATTGTCATATGGCATCCGACCCTTCAAGGATGAGGTATTATGTGATGTTGCCCCACCAGATGTCTGTAATGTTCTCTTGGGACAACCATATATGTGGAGACGCCATGTTGTTTATGAGTCTCGACCCCATAGTGTCATTGTTTCTCTAGGGGGTCATCTCTACAAAATATGAGAGGTAGTTCCGACTATTTTTCCACCTAAACAGTGCCACAAGGTAGTATCTCATACTGCAAAATTCAGCTTCTTCACAATCTGTTCAAAAGGGGAACAGAAGGACACTACAACCAATACAGCCTCACCCCAAGCACCTTCTATCCAACAACAGTAGGTCGACTTGTTGAACAGCCTCCTCCTTCTGTACAAATCACAAATATTCCTTCTACACGTCGTCTTCTCGTGTATCTCGACTTGTTGAACAACCTCAACCTCAACAAGTTCATGATAGACTTCCACAAACTGAGCAGCGTGACATCTCCAGCAAGTCAAGCATCTCACCAAGATGCAGATTCAGCAAACGTTTTTCCCTCTCCCTTGAGAACTCAATGAAATGGAGACCATTGCTTCCTAAGGAGGTCGGATTGATCCAAGTGAATATCGATGGCCACCCACCTTTTCCAACTGGCTCAAAACAATTTTTTGGCAATTTTGGCAAGTTACTATTTTTAGCAGTTTTAAACTTTTGGGGCCATTTTGAGGGCCTAAATGAATGTTTTTCGGGATATAGATTCTAAATGATAGTTGCATGCATCCTTGAGCACCCAAAACGAATCTCTTCTACAATACGTTTCCAACGGGCTATCATACGCCTAAAATGGAGATCGTATGAAAAAGTTATGACCCCGGGAAGTTGATGTACTAACTTACCCAAACGAGGCCCACATGAATTTTGGCGCTTCATCTCCTAGGGCTAGGTTTTTGGATGTCTAGGATTTTTTTCATTCATGTTTATTGTAAAAATTCCTTCATAGCCTCATTGTATTCATCTTCTTGCGAATGTGAGTAGCCGTCACATCTCTCCTCAGAGATAAGCTTCCACCATTCTAGCGAGTCTTTCACTCTGTATTTTTTACAGTCTCTGTACATTTATTTCATTAATATAAATCTTGTATTATTGTATATCTGTGTTTATGGTTATATCTTTGATACATTTCTGTTATACTATTTAATATCTGCGATATCTCTGTGCATTTCTTTATTATATCTCTGCTCTCATTTCGCGTCGAAAATAATCTGGATCAGTGGTATCAGAGCAGGTTGTTCTTGATCGTTTTTCAGTGCATGTCCCTGACAAGGTCCAAGTATAGCAAGTTGGGTCTCGAGCTTGTCTCTCTTGAGGACAATTGCTCTCGCACACCCAAGAAACCCTCAATGGTGGAAGAAAAGAAAAACGATAGAGCAGACGATCCTATCAGTCTATTACTTGAGCAAGCTCTCATGCAAAAGGAGGACGAAATGATGGAGAATTTTTCCCACATCCTTCAATCATTGTCGATAGCAATAGACACATCTTCATCAAATGACCACTTTGGAGGCACCTCGTCTTTCAAGGTACAAGTTAATTTTGATATTCCTATATTTGAAGGATAGATAGATGCAAAAGCCCTAGACAATTGGTTAAACCTGCTAGAAGGTTATTTCTCCGTTCACAATTTTTTCGATAGATAAAAGATCACCTTCGCACTCCTTAAATCTTTCCCCGATGTCAAACATTGGTGGGAAACTTACTGGGAGAAAATTTCCACAAAGGATTCTAGAATATATGGGGTCGAGCCCACTTGGGATTTTTTTGTGGATGTGGTAAATGAACAGTATTACCCTGTTGGAAACTATGAGGACCAATACATGTGATGGACCACACTGCGGCAAAAGAGGGGCCAAGCAGTTCCAGATTTCACCAATACCTTCCATACCTTGTGCACAAATCTAGGTATCAAAGACTCCAAATGACATTTGGTTATAAAATACCATGCGGCTCTACACAGATACACCCAAATCGAAATGGATTTTCTAGACATCTCATCACTCGGTGTTGCTTATCGATATGTTGTTAAAGTCGAGCAAAATTTTAAGCACAAGGAAAAATGAGAGTTCAGGTCTGCAAATCCACAACAATCAAAGTATGACAAAGACGGCCCTAACAAATAGTCTCCTGAAAACCAGTCCAAGCCACAGGAAAAGAAGGGTCATGGGAAGACAAAGAAGGACACCGGAAAATGGTGTGATTTCCACAAAAGCCCCTAGCACAACACCGATGAATGTCATTCAAAACATTCATTGGTGGCCGAGATCAAAGACAAGGAGTCAAACCCTAATTCAGAATCTGATTCTAAAAATACTGGTAAAATATAGATCATTGACATAGACCCAACTTCTATTGTCGTGACCGCAACAATTCAACCAGAAGAACCAACAGATCCTAAAGAGGGGGAGCACCTTTTTCATTCACAAATGTGGGTGAAAGGGACCCCGCTGCATTTTATTGTTGATAGCGGAAGCCAGAAGAACCTTATCTCAGCAGAGGTCATCAAACAGTTGGGATTTTCAACATCATCACACCTGCAGCCATACAACATCGGTTGGCTTCACCAAGGACGAGATATTTATGTCAGCGAGCAGTGTCGATTGTCATATAGCATCCAACCTTTCAAGGATGAGGTATTATGTGATGTTGCCCCACTCGATGTCTGTGATGTTCTCTTGGGCTAGCCATATATGTGGAGATGCCATGTTGTTTATGAGTCTCGACTCTGCATTTTCATTATTTCTCTAGGGGGTCATCTCTATAGAATACCAGAGGTAGTTCCAAGTATTGTTCCACCTAAACAGTTCCACAAGGTATTATCTCATACTACAAAATTTAGCTTATTCACAATATGTTCAAAAGGGGAATAGAAGGACACTGCAACCACTACAGCCTCGCCCCAAGATTTCTTCTCCACACCTTCCTCTCATGTATCTTGACTTGTTGAACAACCTTAGCCTCAATAGGTCCGTGATAGACTTCCACAAACTGAGCAGTGCAACATCTCCAGGAAGGCAAGCAACTCACCAAGATGAAGATTCAACAAACGCTTTTCCCTCTCCCCCGGGAACGCAACGCAATGGAGAGAATTTATTCCTAAGGAGGAAGGATTGATCCAGGTGGATATAAGTGGCCACCCACCTTTTCCAACTAGCTCAAAAAAAAATTCTGGCAATTTTGGCAATTTACTATTTTTAGTAGTTTTAAACTTCTAGGGCCATTTTGAGGGCCTAAATGAAGGTTTTTTTAGATCGAGCTTCTTAATGATATCTAGAAGCATGATTGAGCCCCAAAAATGAATCTCCTCGATGATACCTTTCCAAGGGGCTATCATACGCCTAAAACGGAGATCGTATGCAAAAGTTACGACCCCGAGAAGTTGATGTACTAACTTACCCAAACGGGGCCCTCATGACTTTTGGCGCTTCATCTCCTAGGGTTAGGTTTTTGGATGTCTAGGGTTTTTGGAATTATTATTTATTGTAAAAATTCCTTCAGAGCCTCATTGTAATCATCTTCTTTTGAATGCGAGTATCCGTCACATTTCTTCTCAGAGATAAGTTGCCACCATTCTAGTGAGTCTTTCACTCTATATTTTTTACAGTCTCTATACATTTCTTTCATTAATAGAAATTGTGTATTACTGTATATCTATGTTTATGGTTTCATCTCTGATACATTTCTAATATACTATTGAATATCTACGATATCTCTGTGCATTTCTTTATTATATCTCCACTCTCATTTCATGCCGAAAATAATCCATATCAGCCATGTCAGAGATGGTAAAAGTGTTGTATGATGATTACTTGGAACGTAAGAGACCAGTTCAAGGGGAATATTCAAAGCAATCCAAAAGTGAAGAAGGAGAGGACCCTCTAGAATCTCCTCCTTCACCTTCTTCATCTCCATCTTCTTCTTCTTCAAGTACAAGTTCAAATACTACTTCTTCAAGAAAACATTCCCATAAACATAAGCCTGATATGCCATTACTTAAACTTGATGTAAAAAAATTTGCCTATGTATGATGGCGAGGTTTATTATGAGAAACTTGTTGATTGGGTTAGACAAATGGAGGTATATTATAATGTACAACAAAAAAAATATGAGGCGACCAAAATCATATTGGCATCACGTCGTCTTGAAGGAACAACTCTCATCCAGTGGAAAAGTAAGATGCAACATGGAACTTAGCAAGTTGGTAAGCTTTTTCCATCATGGCATGATTTTATTTCCGCACTTAGAAAATAGTTCTATCCTTTGAGGTATAAGGAAAAGGATTTAATTGAATGGGAAAGTCTTAAGTTAAAAAAAGCATAGTCAGTGCAGGAATACACAGATGAATTTCGTAAGATGGCTTTGATGTTAGATGTTCCATTAACTACACAAGAAACTCTTATGATGTATATAGTTGGTTTTCCTGCTTATATTCGTAATATTGTATTTATGTTTGGACCCAATAATCTTGATGAAGTTTTTTTCCAAGCAAAATACATTGAAACAGGAAAAACTAGAGTTAGTGTATCAAGGGAATCATCTTCAAATGGCTAACAATATAATTTTAGTTGTCATGGTTATTATGCAATTGATTATGATGCGACATGTGAAAAGGATAGAGTTTAAAGAAAAAGGGCAAGTTGGGAGGCCTATCCTACACTTGATGTCTATTTAATACCCTTTTGGAGGATCAAAAGGTCTTAGTGAGGAGGAATGATCCAAAATGGATCCAGGAAGGCCAAAATTTCAAAGTTCTCAGAATCATACAAAACCAACGCCATTACTTAGGGCTCGTCGTTTCAATTCCAATAGTATATGTTTTTCCTAAAATGGACATCATATGCGAAAGTTATCACATTCTAAACTTTTTCCCAAACACACAAAAATTCAAAGGTCAAAGTCAATTGGTCAAAGGTCGTATAGATGACGTGGAAGATGACATCAGTATTACATTGATGACATCAGCGGTACATCATTTTGATGTCATCATGATAGTGGCAGCACCAGGACATGTCACGTGTCAGTCATTTTTGGTGTTTTCAGGCTGAGTTGGCATGGTATGGAAGTGACACATGGCACTATACGAAAGTGACACGTGGTAATATGGAAGGATCATGTGGAACTGTATGGAAGTGACAGGTGGAAGTACAAAAGGATGATGTGGCATTGTATGGATGATGATGTGGCACTATACAGACGATGAAATGGCACTATACGAATGATGATGTGGCAACTGACTAGGTAGGATGACTTGGCAGTACAAATGATGATGTGGTAGTTGACTGGGAAGACTGACGTGGCAGTACGGAGGCTGATATGGCAGCGGAATGGGTAGGCTAATATGGCATGCTGACATGGCTCGACCCAATGAGGAGGCACCACATGGTAGCTTCTGGAAGGTCATAGTGGTTTGGCGGTTTCCGCCAAATCTGGCGGTTACCACCAAATCTGGTGGGAATCCTCCAAATCTTGAAAAATCTTGCTAAGTTTGGCTAACTGTCGCTAAATTTTGCAGAGTCTGGATTATTTATATGGGCACAAAAATCGAGAAAAAAACATTTTTGGCAAGCAGTTCAAGACTATACGGATTGTATGGATCTAATAGGGTGCAACATTGGGATTTGTGTCGAGGGGAGGTCCTGAGGGCATGTTCAGAAGTAGGTCGAATTTATACTCAAAAGTTGCATAATTTTGAGGGGTGTCTGAATATGGATTATGTTTTTACATCTGAGTAGCTACAAAAAAAAGTGCCTCCAAAGCCCAAGATGTCGAGCCAAGCATAGCCGAGTTCATACTCAAAAGTCTCAGAATTACCTGTTGCAGCCATTGGTGATGTTTGTTTATGTTCATAAGTTGTAGATCTGAAAGGTTGTTTCAAGAGTTGTTATGTAAGCCTTTCTTGGTATTTTTTTTAAGAATTAAAGATTAATAAGAAGCCTCCCACTGAAGACAAAGGCACGGAGACGTAGGAAAATTTATGTCGAACTTCGTTATCAATATTTTGCATTATGGTTTGTTGTTATTATAGTCTATTTATTGTTCTGAATTCTTTATGAGGGCTGCATAATTCTTCTATTAATCATATTCTTCTTCTCTCTTAATTCCTAAATGGTAAAACAAGTCATGCATAAACTAAACCATAGTCTTTAAAAGATCAATTTCAGATCATTAGTTCTTCTCCAGACTCCTGGATAACTTAGTTGTGGCTATAGGTATTAATTCAACCACATTAGCACTAGAAGACGTGGTTTCATCTCTACTGTTAGAATAAATGAGAAATAAGAACATGGAAGGATCGACCAAATATGCATTGGTGGTGAGAAGTCGATCGATTGACAGAGATAAAGGAAAATTATCTAGTAGAAATTCTAAGTCGAAGGGTGGATCTAAATCCCATGTTTAGTCAATGAGAATATACTAGAAATTCGGTAAATTTGAGCATTACAAAAGGAAATTCAAGTCGAATGTAATGAAATTCAGTAAAGGATCTGATGACAAGCAATCAACTGAGAGAAATATGACTTCATATAAGGGAGGTGATGCGTATCTGGCATTGACCAGTACACAGTCGGATCAAGATGTTTGGTTGATCAACTCAGGAGCAGCATATCATATGACACCACATAAAGAATGGTTCTATGAATATGAACGATATGAAGGAGGAAATGTGTTATTGGGGGACGAGTCGACAACCAAAATTGTCAGGTGGGGAAGAGTCTAAATGATACTGCAAGATGGGAGGATTATAATCTTTATAGATGTGCTGCTATTATGGGTTTTGTAGTAAACTTGATATCTGTTAGCAAGATGAGTGATGCAGGGGTGCACACTCTATTTCAGAAGGATATGTGCAAGATGGTCATAGGTATGATGGTGTTAATGAAAGGAGTTCATATTGGAACCCTATATAAGTTATTAGGGAAGGTTGACTCAATTGGATGCAACAACATCATTGTTCCTGAAGTTGACTTGACTCAAATTGGGCTGAGTTGATTCAACCCGACTCGACAAGTCTTCATCAAATTGACCCAGCCATGCTATGTCACAAGAGGATGGGACACATTGGAGGAAAATGACTTCGAGCTATGAATAAAAAAGGTATGGTTGAATATTTTCCTTCATGCAATTTAGAAGTCAAATTTTGTGAACATTGTGTATATGGAAAACAAAGTCGAGTGAGGTTCCCATTTGGAGTGACAAGAGAAAATGGGAATCTAGAGTTGGTTTACAGTTACGTGTTTGGCTCTGTTTCAGTGTCGTCACTTGGTGTATCCATGAATTATGTCTACTTTATTGGCGATGTTTCCATGAATACATGGATATATTTCCTAAGGAAGAAATCAAATATTTTCGAGAAATTCAAAGATTTTAAGTATCTTGTAGAAAATAAAAAAGATAAGAAGATTAAGGTGGTGAGAACAAACAATGGTGCTATATTTTATGGAAAAGAATTTGATCAGTTATGTGAGACGTTTGGCATAGAACAAAAAAATACCATACCATATACCCCACAAAAAAATGGAGTTGATGAGAGAATGAACCTAATGTTGATGGACAAGGCAAGGAGCATGCTCAATGGTGCTAGGCTTGCACAAGAATTCTAAGCGGAGGCATTCTACACTGCTAATTCGGATTATTTTTGGCACAAAATGAGAGCGGAGATATAACACAAAAATATATAGAGATATCTTGGATATCCAATAATATAACAGAAATGTATCAAGATGTAACCATAAACATAGGGATACAGTAATACACAAATTCTATTAATGAGCGAAAATGTACAAAGAATGTAAAAATATAGAGTCAAAGACTCGCTAGAATGGTGGCAGCTTATCTCTGAGAAGAGATGTGACGGCTACTCGCATTCGTAATAATATGATCATTACAATGAGGCTCCAAGGCCTTTTTAACATAAATAAAATCCAAAACCCTAACCTCGGAAGATGAAAAACCAACATTTTTGTGGACCACGTTTTGGGTAGTTTGGTGTATACACTTCCCGAGGGCATTACTTTGAGATATGATATTCATTTGGAGCACACGATAGCTCGTTGGAAAGGTCTATCACAGGACTACAAATGTTCCCATCAGAATCTGAATCTGTGCACTGTTTGATTGTGGTGATCCCTAAAAACGTTTTTTAGGGCCTCAAAACAACCCCAAGAGTTTGAGACTCGAAAACTAGAAAAAAAAAACTACCAAGGTGGAAGACTATTTTTCGAGCCAGTGGAATAGGTGGGTGGCCACTGATATCCACCTGGATCAATCCTCTATCCTTAGCAATCAATGGTCTCCATTTCTTTGAGTTCCTAGGGGAGAGGGGGAAGCATTTGATGAACTTGAACCTTGGTGTTTTGCTTGCCTTGTTGGATAAGTTTTGTTTCTTAGTTTATTGAAGACTATCACGAACCTGTTGTTGGTGGGGTTGAGTCTGTTCAATGATTCGAGCTACATGATATGACTGTATACAGAAGAAATCTTTGCGCTTTGTTGCAGCCTTGTCGATCTGCTTCTATTGGATAGAAGGTGCTTGGGCCAAGGCTATAGTAGTTGCAGTGTCCTTCGGTTCACCTTTTGAATAGATTGTGAAGAAGATGAATTTTGTAGTATGAGATACTACCTTGCGACAATTTTTAGGTGGGAAAATAGTTGGAACTACCTTTGGTATTCTGTAGAGATGACTCCCCAGAGTGGCAATGACACTACGGGGTCGTGACTCATAAACAACAGGGAGATTCCACATATTTGGTTGGCTCAAGTGAACATCACAGACATCTAACTAGGAAACATCACATAATACCTCATCCTTGAAGGGTTGGATGTCATATGAAAATCGACACTGTTGGTTGACACAAAGATATCGTCCCTGGAAAAGCCACTCGATGTTGTATGGTTGTGGGTGTGGTGTTGTCAACAATCCCAACTGTTTGAAGACCTCTGTTGAGATGAGATTCTTATAGCCTCCTCTATGAACGATAAAATGTAGCAGGGTCCCCTTCAACCTCATCTGTGAATGAAAAAGGAATTCTCCCTCTTCATGATCTGTTTGTTCTTTTGGTTGAATTGTGGCAGTCGCGACAATGGAAGTGCGATCTGTGTCAATGATATGTCTTCTATCAGTATTTTATGAATCATATTTTGAATCAAGGTTCAGCTCCTTGTCTTTGATCTCGCCCATCAATGACTGTTTTGAGTGACATTCATCGGTGTTGTGATAGGGGATTTTGTGGAAATAGTACCATTTTCTAGTGTCCTTCTGCATCTTTACGTTACCCTTCTTTTCCTTTGGCTTGGCCTGGTTTTCTGAAGGTTGGTTGTTAGGTTCGTAGTTACCATACTTTGGTTTTTTCATATATGCAGACACAGACTGCCTCTTTTTCTGGTTCTTAATTTTCTTCTTGAATTTAACATCATATCGATAAGAAGAACTGAGTGATGGGATGTCTAGAAAATCCATTTTAGTTTGGATGTATCTGTGTAGATCCTCACGGTATTTCAGAACCAAATGTCGCTCAAAGTATTTGATACCCAACTTGCAGACCCGAACTCCCTCTTATTCTGGTGCTTAAATTTCTGTTTGATTTTAACAACATATCGATAAGCAACATTGAGTGATGAGATGTCTAGAAAATTCATTTCAGTTTGGTTGTATCTGTGTAGATCCCCACAGTATTTCAGAACCAAATTTTGTTCAGATTATTTGATACCCAACTTGGTGCGAAAGGTATGAAAGGTATTGGTGAACTACGACACTTCTTGGCCCCTCTCTTGACGAAGCGTGGTCCATATCATGTATTGGACTTCATATTTTCCAATAGGGTAATATTGTTCCTTGACCGCATCCAAAAAAAATCCCAAGTGGGATCGACCCCATATATTCCAGACTCCTCTGTGGAAATTTTCTCTCAATAAGTTTCCCGCCAATGTTTGACATGGAGGAGAGACTTAAGGAGTGCGAAGGTGATCTTTTCCTTGTCAGAAAAATTGTGAACAGAGAAATAACCTTCTAGCATATTTATCCATTTATCTAGGTTATCCACATATATTTTTCCTTCGACCACTGTAATATCAAAATTAACTTGTAACTTGAAAGGCGAGGTGCCTCCAAAGTGGTCGCTTGATGAATATGTGCCTGTTGTTATGAGCAGGCATTGAAGGAAGTGGGAAAAATCCTCCATCATTTCATCCCTCTGTCGCATGAGATCTTGGTCAAGCAACAAATTAATAGAATCTTATGATCCGTCGTTTTTATTTTCTTCCACCATGGAGTTTTTCTTAGGTGTGCGAGAGAGATTTTCCTCAAGAGAGACAAGCTCAAGACCCAACTTGCTATACTCGGACCTTGTCAGGGACATGCACTGAAAAATGATCAAGAGCAACCTGCTCTGATACCACTGATCTGGATTATTTTCAGCACGAAATGCGAGTGGAGATATAGCACAAAAATATACAAAGATATCTCGGATATCGAATAATATAACAGAAATGTATCAGAGATGAAACCATAAACATAGAGATATAGTAATACACAATTTATATTAATGAGAGAAAATGTACAAAGGCTGTAATAATATAGAGTAAAAGACTCGATGGAATAGTGGAATCCTATCTCTAAGAAAAGATGTGAAAATCCAATTACTTTTTAACATAATGAAAATCAAAAACCTTAACCCCAGAAGATGAAAAGCCAACAGTTTTGTGGACCCTATTTTGTGTAGTTTGGTGTATCAACTTCCCGGGGGCGTAACTTTGGCATACGATCTTTTTTGGGGGTGCATGATATCTTGTTGGAAAGTTCTATCTAAGTAATAAACATGTTTCCATCAAACTCTAACTATGTATAGTATTTAATTGTGGACAACACTAAAAAAAAAATTTAGGGCCTCAAAACAACCCCGAAAGTTCAAGACCTGAAAACTAGAAAAAAAAACTACCAAGGTGGAAGACTATTTTTTGATCCAATGGAATAGGTGGGTGACCACCGATATCCACTTGGATAAGTAATCCCTCCTTAGGAAGAAATGGTCTCAATTTCGTTGAGTTCCTAGGGGAGAGGGGGAAGCGTTTGTTGAACTTGAACCTTGGTGAGTTGCTTGCCTTGTTGGAAAAGTTGTGTTTCTTAGTTTGTTGAAGGTTGTCATGAACCTGTTGTTGGCGGAGTTGAGTTTGTTCAATCAAAAGAGATACATGAGATGAATTTGTGTAGAAGGAATATCTGCGCTTTGTTGCATCCTTGTCAACCTGCTTCTATTGGATAGAAGGTGCTTGGGTCAAGGCTCTAGTGGTTGTAGTGTCTTTTTGTTCACCTTTTGAGTAGATTGTGAAGAAGTTGAATTTTGTAGTATGAGATACTACCTTGCGGCATTGTTTAGGTGGGAGCATAGTTGGAACTACCTCTGGTATTATGTAGAGATGACCCCCTAGAGTGACAATGACACTACGGGCTCAAGACTCATAAACATCATGGCCCTTCCACATATATGGTTGGCCCAAGAGAACATCACAAACATCTAGTGGGGAAACATCACATAATACATCATCCTTGAATGGATGGATGTTGTATGAAAATCAACATTGTTGGCTGACATAGATATCTCATCCCTAAAGAAGCCACCTGATGTTGTATGGATGTGGGTGCGATGTTTTCGATAATCCCAAATGTTTGACAACCTCTGTTGAGATTAGGTTCTTCTGGCTTCTACTGTAAACAATAAAATGCAGCGGGGTCCCCTTCACCCACATCTGTGAATTAAAAAGGTGCTCCCCCTCTTCAGGATTTGTTGGTTCTCCTGTTTGAATTGCTACGATCATGAAACTGGTAGTGGGATCTGTGTCAATGATCTGTCTTTTATCATTATTTTATGAATCATATTTTGAATCAGGGTTCGGCTCCTTGTCTTTGATATCGACTACCAATTTTGAATGACACTCATCGTTGTTGTGCCAGGGGATTTTGTGGAAATCTCACCATTTTCCAGTGCCCTTCTTCGTCTTTTTGTTACTCTTGTTTTACTGTGGCTTGGATTGGTTTTTTGAAGGTTGGTTGTTAGGGTCGTCTTTACCATACTTTGGTTTTTGCGAATTTGCAGACCCAAACTCCCGCTTTTCCTGGTGCAAATTTCTGCTTGATTTTAACAACATATCGATACGCAACATCGAGTGATGAGATGTCCAGAAAATCCATTTCAGTTTGGATGTATCTATGTAGAACCCCACAGTATTCCACAACCAAAATTTGCTCAGATTGTCTGATACCCAAATTGGTGCGCAAGGTATGAAAGTTATTGGTGAACTCTGACACTGCTTGGCCCCTCTCTTGATGCAGTGTGGTCCATCTCATGTACTGGTTTTCATAGTTGCCAACAGGGTAATATTGTTCCTTGATCGTATCCAAAAAAAAATCCCAAGTGGGATTCGCCCCATATATTCGAGACTCCTCTGTGGAACTTTGCTCATAGTAAGTTTCCCACCAATTTTGGACATGGGGGAGAGCCTTAAGAAGTGCAAAGGTGATATTTTCCCCGTCGAAAAAATTGTGAATAGAGAAATAACCTTTTAGAAGATTTAACCATTTTTCTAGGGCATCCACATCTATTTGTCCTTCAAATACGAGAATATCAAAATTAACTTGTACTTTAAAAGGAGATATGCCTCCAAATTTGTTGCTTGATGAAGACGTGCTTGTTGTTATAAACAAGCATTGAAGGATGTGGGAAAAAATCTCCATCATTTTGCCCCTCTGTCGCGTGAGATCTTGCTCAAGCAACAGATTAATAGAATATTATTATCTGTCATTTTTGTTTTCTTCCACCATGGAGGATTTCTTGGCCGTGTGAGAGGGATTGTCCTCAAGAAATACAAGCTCGAGACCCAACTTTCTATACTCAGACCTTGTTGCAGACATGCACTGAAAAATGATCAAGAGTAGCCTGCTCTGATACCACTGATCCAGATTATTTCCGGCACGCAATGTGAGTGGAGATAAAACAAAAAAAAGTACAAAGATATCTTGGATATCCAATAATATAAAATAAATGTATCAGAGATGCAAACATAAACACATAGATACAGTAATACACAATTTATATTAATGAGCGAAAATGTATAAAGACTGTAAAAATACAGAATCAAAGACTCAGTAGAATGGTGGCAGCTTATCTCTGATAAGAGATGTGACGGCTACTCGCATTCGCAAGAAGATGATCATTACAATGAGGCTCTGTTTGAGCCGGAAGTCACTCTTGGATTGCTTGCAGGAGCAGAGCCCGACGCCCATCAGTTTAATGTCACAATTTGTTTGAAAGGGTGATCAAATGGAGGAAAACTCAGAAATGATATCGCATCAACTCAGAAACTAG